>VZUI01095874.1:0-17017 GCA_013401135.1 Cettia cetti | reverse complement strand
TTTTTTTTTTTTTTTTTTTTTTTTTTTTTTTTTTTTTATGACAGGGGTTTAAAGAGGGCTTGGGGGAAGGAGTTACTGTGTGCCACTGATCCATTAGAATTTCTCTTCTCTGACAGTGGGAGAACAAGAGTTGCTGAGAGTATCCCAGGCAAAAACTCTGCAACTGCTGGAGGTTGATCATTTCTTTTTTTCAAAATCTTAACTTTTATTTTCCTTTGGAAGAAGTTATTAGGTGGTGTAAAATCTATTTTAACATAAGGCAGGTAATTTAATCAACTTACTGAAACATAGATCGTCTGAACATTTGGGACAATAATTTGTTTTGCAATTGCTTTATGAAAGGGGGTCACAGCTGTACCACCTAACTATTTGACATCTAATTCCTTGATGTATTTCCATGTTTCCAAATGCAGCTGAAGTTAACTACAGATTGTAGAAATCACTTCACCTAAGCCAGTTTTCCAGCTGCTGGGGTGTGACAGGAGTGCAGAGCAGGCTACAGTTTTCCACTTCGTGTGTGAAGAGAAAAAGGTTGTTCCTGCAGTCAGTACTGTGAATACAAAATATAAATATAAAAGGAACATGTATATGAATAGTGCCATGCACAGGAGTATGAGTGGTTGTAGCCATAATAATCATCTCTGTAATAAACTTTGCTTTCCTTTCCAAAGACCACAATTTGTGCTTGCACTGTAGCTCCTCACTGAAGTCCTTTGCATTCAGTAATCAAATAACTCAGGACAAGGATTTCTCCAAATTAAGGGCAACAGCTGACTGTGCACTGCTGAATCTCACTTCCATCAAAAAGATATAATTGCAGCCTTATGTTAATTTCTTGTTAGAAAACTGGGAATTATCAATACAAACAAATTTGTACCAGAAACACTTATATCTTTCAAGTGCTTTTTGAGCTGCAAATTGTGCAAAAATCATCTGATTGTTAATTACATCTATCTCACTTATCATTGTCTTGGAATAGATACAGGCTCGACTTAAAGAAAGGCAGACTAAGAAAAGTTACTAAATCTTCCAGGGGAAAAAAAAAAAAAAACAAACCAACAGAATGCTGCATCTTTTATAGGGTACAAGATTCACATCCTGCTGTTTTCAATCAGACTACTCAGAGATTTTTCTCTGCTAGGAATAGAAATACACATTTAATAAACATAAACCTAATGCCCCCTGTTGGTTATATACAGCTTAAACCCTCGCCTGTGCACATGGGGACTCCTCATCTCCTACTGCTGACTACAGCATCCCACAGAACGTTTAAGGTTTTACATGGGCACAGAGACTACGCTCCAGAGCCACCTGAATTAATTTCTCTCCTCCCTCACAGGCACAGAGACACATTCTGGTATAGAAGATGTTCCTGTACCTACAAAGCCAGCCATACCACCAGAGTGCCCTGAAATATCCTGTCCTCAATCACTGCACATGGAAATTGCAGAATAATTGAATCAAAGAATCATTAGGGTTGAAAAACAGCTTTAAGATCCCTGAGCCCAGCTGTTAACCCAGCACTGCCAAGCCCACCATGAAACCATGTCCCCAAGTGCCACTTTTACACATCTTTCAAATCCCTCCAGGGATGGTGACTCCACCACTGCCCTGGACAGCCTGTTCCAATGCTTGACAACCCTTCTGCAACAAGACTATTCCTAATATCCAATATAAACCTCCCTTGGCACTGCTTGAGACCATTTCCACTTGTCCCATCACTTGTTACCTGGGAGAAGAGACCAACTCCCACCTGGCTACCCCCTCCTTTCTGAGGGTTCTAGAGAACAGCAAGGTCCCTCCTGAGTTTCCCATTCTCCTAACTAAACAACCAGCAGTAACACAGCCTGGGGCTTCTGTGTTACCTGTTAGAAAAAGGCAAAATGCTAATTGTGGTGTTTAAAACCAAAATTAATTGGGTTTTTTAGCTTTTCCACAACACATTTCATTGGTTTTTGAGGAGACCTCCAAACTGAAAACTCAGCATCTCCAGCTGGGTGTGTATTCTGTAGTCAATTTAACCAAATTTTGGAATTGCCCTTCCTTGAAAAAGGTTTTAGGAACAATTAAACAAAAATACACAAAATTAAGTGATAAGGTTTTTAACCAAAATTCCTTTGGCCAACAGCATCTTTTCTGTTGAGTGAATGTTGAGCACAGGGGTTCACCTGGCTCTGCACAGCAGAAGATGCTGAGAGACTCCTGCTCCCTGTGGTCTCAGGAGCAGTAAGGGCCAATCTCTTCAGAGGCAGGAATGACTCCTGTGAGTGCCAGGAGGCTGCTTGTGCCCCTCTCTGTACCTCTGCCTTTCAGCAAGAACCTCTGCCAGCCACAGCTGAACACTCCCTGTCCCTCCTACCTAGCAGAACACATCCCCAGAGGAGATGCTGGACCAATCCCCCATGGCTGGCTGAGCACCTTGTCCCTCAGGAAGACTCCACTCAGCATGGAATCATGAACCATTTCAGCTTTAAGGTTATGGAAGCAACAAACAGCTCCGACCTATGCAGCAGAGCAAAAATGCAAAGATCATCCTCTTGTCCTCACCTGGAAATAACATCAGAAATGGAGGCACACAGCAGGAACTACCATCCTCTCACATTTTGCTGCAAATGTCACCATTAAGATTGTTACATTTTTGAGGATTCCTGTGCCACCCCCTCTTGTTTGAGGCTGTGATGCAGCAGACTCCAGGGCTCCTCAAAGAAAGGAGGGCCAGGGCTGGGAATCTGCAATAGCAGCCTCCTCCCAGGGCCACACCTGGTGTCCACCACACACAGGGAGAAACAGAGCTGAAGTGACTGTCAGTGTTCCAGAATCACAGAATGGTTTGGGTTGGAAGGGACCTTAAAGATCATCCATTCCCAATCCCCTGCCTTGGGCAGGGACACCTTCCAGCAGACCAGGTTGCTCAATGTCCCATCCAACCTGGCTTTGAACACTTCCAGGGATGGGGCATCCACAGCTGCTCTGGGCAACCTGTGCCAGGACCTCACCACCCTCACAGTCCAGAAACTCTTCCTAATATCTAATCTAAGCCAGCTCTCTCTCAGTTTGAAACCATTGTCTCTTAAATCTCACTTTATTCCCTTACCTTAGCTCCTGGAGTAGCTGCCTCCCCTTGTAGAACAGCTAATTTCTGTCTTCAGACTAAAAGCATGCCAGTGATTTCAGGATTAGGAGCAAGAGGGACAAACTAAACTCTCTGTGAAAAGACAGAACACTGAAATGCAGGGGAACAAGAGGAGATATTTTGTGACTGCTGGCCAAATGAACCTCATCTCCCTCAGCCACACCAGGCACAGCCCAATCCAGCACTGCTCCTTTGTCTTGCTTAAATCACTGCACAGTTATTCCTTAAATCACTGCACAGCCTGCCTCAACCCTCCACACCTGGCTGGGCACAGCCTTTCTCAATCCCCTCTCCTCACTCCCTGCCAGGCTGTGAGTGGCACCCACTCACTGCAGAGGTGCTGAAACCCCCAGGGACCCAGAGTGGGAGCCCAGGAACCCCCCAGGTGCCACCCATCCCCTTGGTGCCCTGCAGGGTAACAAATGTCACTGGCAAAACCAGGTTTGTTTGTCCAGTTTTTATTATTTGTCCCAGGCAGAGGGTGGGTGCTAATTCAACCACCGGGGTCTCACCCTTCTGAGATCAGGAGGCAGCTGATGCAGGTTTTGATATTGCACCCTGGAAGCCAAGATTTGGGGTGTCACCCCTCCGGTCACCTCAGCTGTCTCTGAACGTGGCCAAACCTAAGTCTTCATACCCAAACTCTCCCAGTTCCTCATCTCTGGCACAGCTGAGCTAAGCCATAACTGTAAGTTATAAAACATCCAGGTTCCTTAAAAGCAGCAGCACATGGAGAAAGATAGCGTGGCTGAAATTACAGCATAAAACAGAGGCAATGGAGAACCAAGCTGTAAGCATTTATTTGAATCAAATCCAGCAAAGCCTGCAACAATTTTCCAATATCCAGTTGCTCCTTCAACAAAAGCAAATGTAATTTCCTCTCTGCCCTTATTTTGAAAACATTCTACATTAGATGATATTTTGGATATTCATTAATGAAATATAAACCCTATAAGTAGTTAGGCAACAAAATTCCTTTGCTGCTTTTGTCATAAAATATCTTTACTGAGACACTCTTGAAGCAGCATTATTTGGATGAAATTAAAATGTTATTTCAGTTCCTTTGAAAGAGGTTTGGGGATATTTTTGCTCTTCCTGGCACTCTCCCCGCCTGTCCTTTTTTAAATAAATTCAAGAAATCTCATCAGTGATAGGAGAGAGGGAAGACACTGCAAAGAGTATCTGGATTTATGTGTTTTGTGCAATCCAGTTTGACTTTATTCCATGCTGGGGAACTTGATGCTTATCCTCACATGCAGCTCTTTGTGACCTGCAAGGCCATGAAGATAAGAAGAGCAAGGCTTTTAAAATAATGCAGTGTCATATCTCTGAAAGATTCCTGTAAATCTGCCTTTGAGGCTGAAGGGAGGGAAGGAGAATCCTGCTGAACAAAAGCTTTAAAAAAAACACATAATACACTACAAATCTGTGTAACCACTCAAGGAAACTGGAAGGAGCAAAGAAACACCTGCAAAGCAGCATTGAAAATGGCATGTGATGCAAGAAAATTATAAAGAAACTCTTGCAGCCTTGAAGGACATCAAGTGAAATGCAAAATGCTCAAAGTTGGCTTGGCTTGCTCTCTGCTTGATTTGAATTTCAAGCTCTGATGTACAAAAAGCTTTGTCTCCACGCAAGGTTTTGAAGTCCTGCAGGAATGACTGCCTGGATGCTTTTGCTTTGAAGCTGTCTAAAGCTTCCCTTGTCATCACTGTTTCACATTAAAATATATATTCTCCATTACAGGACTTAGCAAATAGATTTTCAGCTGTTCCATCCCCTTCCTCCCCCTTGCTCCACCAGATTGTTTCCTTCAGGCACCAGGTATATGCAGATTTAATGGGGAGATCTTTAAAAAATAATGCTTTCCTTAGAGAAAACAGTAAGTTAAAAGCCATTTGTTGTCTCATGCTGTCAGATTTTTGCCAACAAAACCAGAAAACATAATCAGAATTATCTATGCTGTGAAGCAAAAATGCCTGCCTCTTCTAAACCATTCTTTCATCCTGGTTACACCAATTCCTGACACCAAATTTCCATGATTTCAGCCTCCTTCCAGGTGATGCCCAAGCCCAGTCCCATGAGCTGAGCAGAAGAAAGTTGGATGCACTTGATGGTTCAAACCACAGGGTCTGCAGATTCCCTGTGCCCTGCATTTCAGGCTCAGTGCTGGGTCCTCTGCCAGGTTCCCACATCCTCCCAGCTCACACTGAGTACCTGTGTGTAGTTCTGAGTTTTCAAGCTGAATGTGTTGATGTTAAAAAGGGTTCTTTCCCAGACTTTATTCTGGTAAACAGAAGAACAATGTTTTGTAAATATAGAAATGTTTACATTCTTTCTTATGGGATGGACCTTCTTCTGATGTCCCTCTGGGATGACCAATTGGTAGAAAGGTTTACCTTTTGTATTACCAATCAAACTGGCCTCTGACTTTCTGTATAAAGGGAGAACCCACGACACCTGCAAAGGAACCTGTCTCATTTCCTTTGATGTCTCTTGCGACACCTGTGCCTTTCTCTCCTCTTGCAGCCTTTCCTTTCTCCTTCCACTTCATGCTTCTACTCACCACTCTCCATTTCCCTCCTTTTCATGGCCCTGATCTCTTGCCTCTTAAACTCCTCTTCTTGCACTTATCTCCTCCAGCTGCCTCTCCCAATGGTGGAACAGATTCAGAACGAACACAATGGGTTCAGAGAACAGCACTACAACAGAGTGAGCCACCAAACCCACCCCAGGATATGGTGTTTTTGCAAGGGGGAAAGAACACTCCCTTCTTTCATGTTCCATAGAATGAGTACTAATGATCAGGATCTGGAGATGGTCTTTACCCATTGCCAATTTTAAGAAGGTTTCAGGCAAAGCGTTTTGTATTTCAGAAATGTGAGTATACTCTGATGATTTGTGAGCTGGCATTAGCAGATTGAGGAACAAGGAGCTGCGTCAGTAAGAAACACCCTTAAAAGAAATTAAAGCAATTTGATCTGCAGGATGAGCAGGTCTGTCTCCAGTTACTCTGTTGTCTTTGCCTAGAAGGCTGAAATACACTTATTAATTGAAAATTAAATAATACAATTCTGCTTTTAATGAATAAGATTTACTAATCCTATATTATGCAGTGTGAACAGAGACTCAGTGTAGAAAATATTGCCTGAAATTATTTTTATTCAAATCTTCTGTGTTTTTTCTTACTCCATCTACTAGTTTATTTCTCAAATCCTGCAGCTTCAGGTTGCCCTTATGTTCTGAATCCTGTTTCAGCCCCATAAATCACAGAATGATTTGGGTTGGAAAGGACCTCAAAGGTCATCTCATTCCAACCTTCTACTGCGGACAGGGACACCTTCCACTAGACCAGGTTGTTCAAAACCCCATCCAAACTGGCCTTGAACACTTCCAGGGATGGGGCAGCCACAGCTTCTCTGGGCAGCCTGTGCCAGGGCCTCACTCACCACCCTCACAGGAAAGAATTTCATGTAAAATCTAAATCTATCATCCTTCATCCTAAAGCCATTCCCCCTTGTCCATCTCCCCAGGTGATCTAATCCACCTCCATCCCCTCGGTGCCCTGCACACAGGAGCTCTGTGTCACTCACCTGCCCCAGAGCATCACCCCTGGCTTCCCCTCGGTGCTACAAATCCCACTCCCTCTCCCCAGCGCTCCTGCGTAACCTGAGACCCCTCTGGAAGTGAAACCACCCAACCCCCTGCAGTGTTTACATCTCCCCAGCAGCTCTTGGTGGAAATCTTTTGAACAGCTCTGGTTTATATCCTTGTGAGGTTTCTTAAACTGCTGCCCAGCTCTGCTTAACTTGTCAAGCCCCTGGACTTTCTGTATTACTCCCCATTCCCTTGTTAACACAGCTTCCATAATGTTCTTGGCTTTCCACAGCTGCTTTGCATTGTGGAGACGTTTTTCACAGGGATACCTAAAGCTGCTCTTTTCAAGTAACTCAGACCCTGTATTGCAAGGATGACTCTGGTCTACCCTGATTTTCAATTTCCTCCAGTTTTCTTAGCTAAGAGTATCTCGACTGACAGGTTTTGAGGAATTAATATGAATCTGGAACAAAACTAAGTTTTGCTGGAAATTCACCAAGCTCTAAGGCATATGATGTATTCCACATTTCTGCAGGACATCTCAGATTTCTTCATGTTTTCCAGGCTCTGAGGGACCAGCGTGTCAAACACAGCACGCAATTCCGCCTGGGCCATCAGAGGCAGAAGATGAGTCCTGCTTCCTGCTGGGCAGATTTCTATAAAAGAACACAGAAAACCTTAATAAATAATAGAAAAATTGGTAAATTTTCTTGGAGTCTGATGGTGAAAAATAGGCACAGCCTTATGTTACATCCTTCTGGGATTCCTCAAGCAGCTGTCCGGTTCAAATTAACTGAAGACATTTGTTAAGGCAACATGTCCTCTTAATTTGTCGTTTCCTTTTTTGAAAGGTGTCTTGATTAAATAATTTTTCACTTATCAAACTTGAAGTCTTGAGTATAAAATTTAGGGAATTAAAAAAAAAACAAAAACGAAAGGGAATGATGTATAGGTTTATTTTTGACAGCTGGGATATTTTCCAGGCAGGCTATCACAAGACAGGGTGAAAATGCACCCGTCCAGGTGCATCAATGTGACCAGAACTAATCCAAATGGCATCAGGTGAGGGCAAGGGCAAGAGGCACTCAGCACAGCTAAACCAGAATATTTAAGCATCTGCAGAGAGGCCTTTTCTTCTCTAACACACAACTCAGTAATTCTTTAACCAAACTGAAGCCGTCAAAGAACTCCCACTTTGTCCTGACAGTGGCTGTACCAAGGGGCTGGAGAAGCTGAAAGTCACAACATCTTGGGGGTCCACTGACCCCATGTAAGTGCTGCAATGGCCTGAACCACTTATTGAAACTTTCCACTGGAGTGCTGCTACCACGTGTTTCTTTCACACTTCCCTGGTCCAAACACTGTGGATGCTAAAATGACTGGGACTGAGGAGAAGAATATGAGGTTGTTTCTGTTTCCTTGGCAGCAGCAGTGAAAAATGATAATTTGGGCAATTTGATTAAATCAGGTATATGAAACTAACCCATTGTTTTTCCTGCCTTTGAGAGCAGCTCTCACAAAGAATTTCATCAAGAGAATGTCAAGCCACAAATGAGCTCATATGAACAGAGCAAACCACAAATAATTTACTGCTCTGACTGCTGTTTAATGAAGTTTGTGTTAAGCTTTTAAGGGACTTTCATGAGGGTTTGTCACATGTCCTTTTTTTAGTGGTTACTTTCAAAAAGTGACAGTTTCTAGAGTTACCTGGGGTGCACCTAAATGCAGCACCTTTCTGTTTCAGTACACCCTAATTTTTTTGTTTCATATGCCAACTTTGCAATGCAGATTACCATATCAACAACCTGGTTTATTTTCTGCTGTGATATGCAACCAAATTAGCTCCAAAAATCAGGTGTGTTGCTGCTGAGAAACATTTTCAAAGCAACAAAATTTTTGTGCTTTCATGACATGGAATAAAAACATGAGGACAAAAACCTGAGATACCACTGCAGATAAAAGACTTGTTGTCCTGTTTGCAGCACTGACTGAGAATAGGTGTATGGGAAGGAACACAAGCACTTGGCAATCATGTGAAGGTACAGTCCACATTTACTCTCCAAAATGGATATTTTGCACTGCAGGAGTTTCCTAACCCAGAGGTGTTTCCTTTGCATTTAACAGGCAGCTTCTTCCTCTGTGAGTTCATCTAGCTGCTCTTTGAACACTGAGAACAAATATCTGAACCAAAAGTTCTGGGTTTTTATTTGTTTGTAATAGGAAGTCTGGGGGCAGCCGATGCTATCATGACTGATTCTGAGTAGAAAAAAAAAAACTGATACAAAAAAGTATAATAAGCCTCACAAAGGTTTATTATTCAACAAGACCAAGTGCAACATCCTGCACATGGGTCAGGGCAGTCTGAGGGAAGGTTTAGATTAGGAATTTATTGTTGGTTGTGAGGGTGGTGAGGCTCTGCCACAGGGTGTCCACAGAAGCTGTGGATGTTCCTTCCCTGGGAGTGTCCAAGGCCAGGTCAGATGGGGCTCTGAGCAACCTGGAATAGTGGAATGTGTCCCTGTCCATGGCAGGAGATGGAACAAGATGGGCTTTAATGTCCTTTCCAACCCAAACCCTTCTGTGATTCTTTATTCATGGACTTGGCTTCCAGGAAAGAAAACTCTAATGAACAGACCTAAACAACAAGTATTTCTCAAAGAGCTATCTTTTACTTGTATAAATGACGAGTTGTACATAGCAAGACAATTTTTTGTAGCTCCTGCTGGTAATTTCCAATAAAGATCCTTGAGCCTACTGGGGAAAAAAACACTCAAAAAACCCCACCCCAACTGAAAATTCTAATTGCAGACAGTATTTGCTTTTTTAGTTTCAACAACAACAACAATAACAGCACCCTATTTCAATCATTGCTATCAAGTTCTGCTTCAGAGGACAAAAATATCCCATAGAAATGAAGTTTGTCAGAGATAATGTCACTTCATGGGTTTTGATCTTTATTCACTGTTTGCAAAATGAATTAATTTGGTGTCGTTCCCTGAAACCCAGGTAACCCCCAACTCCTGACTCATCCCAGGACAGCCACTTTAACTCTGAAATGCAGAGAAAGAGCCAAGGACAGCCAAGCATCTGCCATTGCTGGGGCCTACATTTCTTACATCACAAATGCTGCTCAGCCCAAACAAAGCTGATTTATGCCTGAAAGCTCCTCTTTCTAATTGTCTTCCCCTGCCAGAAACCAACTGACCAAGAAACCTGCATGGGGTATATTTTCTCTTGGTGTGTACTAACCACAGCAGCATATTTCTATGGGAACATCACTGTGTTTTATAGATGTGCTGATGCTTCCACAAGCTCTACTCATTATTGCTTCCAAAAGCTTCTGGTCACAGCCAGGCACAGCTTTTCCTCTCTGAGCACTCACAGCTAGACACAGACGTGGTGTGGGGCACATCCTTTCCAGCCTGTGCAGTGTTTACTTGTGCAAATGCAAGACTTCTGAAGGGATAAACAACTGGTTTCCCCCTTTTCCAGCTGTATAACTCCAAGCCTTTGCACAGATGCATCCTTTGCATCTTCTTTCAAATGAATTGGCAAACCTTGAAGGAAAAAGATGCTTTTGGCATCCCTGAACCATAATGAAATATGTCTCTGATAGACATGCAGCTTTCTGGTGACTTTAAAGATCGTTGTGGTTTCTTCTTTGATCACGCACTCAGTGCAGACACAAGCTTGAGGTAAGAGTTTTCATATCAATTCCACATAAGGAAAGAGGCCACCCAGATGAGCCTTGGACCCTGGTTTTGAAGAATAGATGCCTTTTACATGTTATATTAATTCATTGTATCGCTATATTGTGTTATACTTTGTGTTATGTTACGTCATGTTACACAGTAATACAGGAAGATTTATAGACTCAAATTCTACTCTCAGCTCCCTGAGATCTGTTTCTTAAAGGATGAAGCATGTACCTAACATTTCAATGAGGCTGCTTTTCTTCCTATTATAATAATGCTGCATTCTTATTCAATGTTTTCTTTAAACTCTATATTGAGTTAGTGAAGCTGTCATTGTTTAAATGACATGAGGTTATTGGTTCTGCTTGTGAAGGAGGACACACTGAGGGATTAATTGCTTTCATTATGCAATAAGCTCTCTGTTCTCATCTAACTGCTGCTATCTTTGTTCCTACAGGACCTGTGCTCCTCAGTTTTGGCAAGCAGGAATTGCCACCAGGCTTTCATTGCCTTAATAGTCACTTTCTTTTTGATTTTTCATCTTTTGTTAGGGTTCATCCATACAGTGTCTTGGAAAACTTGATCACCTGGGGGGTGTTGTTCACTCAAAAGTCCTATTGTTGCCATGTCTGTGGCCAGGAACCTTCCCACTGTCCCTCTGCAGCCTTTCATCCACACCAGGAGGTGACAACAACATCTGGCACTTTACAGGTTCAGTGGGTAACACTTGATCTCAGTTTCCCCAGGCTTGCAGCTGAGGAAGATGTCAGGACCAATGTCCATGAGAGCCTTTCCTGAGGTCAGGGAGGACAGAAATAGTGACTGCCACTAGCTATGGCATGGAAACCTGCTCCAGACTTCAGCAGAAGGGTAAACAAGATGCCCAGAAATGGTGGGATTTGGTGAATTTTCAGGCAATTTGCTTCTGTTCTCCAAAATGGTCTTTTTGTGTTTTTCTGTGGAATGTTTCTAACAAAAACCCTCACCTAAGCACCCAAATTAGAGGAATAAATTACATCCCTTGTCTAGTTAATATACATAATCCAAATGTTCACCACTGCAACAGAAGATTTTAGCTATACAGACATAATTCTATTTCAGGGTATTTGAAAACTGCCAAGGGAAAAAGATAAGCAAGTGTATATCACAGGATGTGAGAAAAAAATCACACATTTCATCCAAACTGCCCGTTGGGCAGGGTATTGTACCTCATTGTCTTCCTAGGTAATTATTTTCGGGGTTTTTTTAAGTTTTTCCACACAACCACAGTGGAGCTGTCAGTGCAGTTTTACACCAGTCCCCAGTAGGTGTAAGACAGTATGATCTCCAAAAACTCTGTTTATGTTCAGGGAGGATTTGGCCTAAGGTGTTAAAATATTTACTGCAGAGAGATTCATAGATCTATTATAATTACATTTTATCTACTGATCCAACCTCTGACTGTTCCACTGCCTTAATTACTAAACTTGGATTTCTTCCAGGAAGAGATAAACAGCAGTAGACAGATGGGAAAAAAAAAAAAAAAAAAAAAAAAAAAAAAAAAAAAAAAAAAAAAAAAAAAAAAAAAAGATAATTTAACATTTCCCTGGAGAAATAACAGAGAAGAATGCATTTAACAATAACCAAAATTAGGAATAGATTAAGATGTTTAGTAGTCATTGTTCATGACCAAAATCAGATACACTAGAAAGGGGTACAAGCCATGTTACACTTCATGTACCCAGCTGGTCCCTGGTGTCCACCCACCCACCAAGGTTCCTCCTGCCCATCAAATAACCCTTTTTACTGGACTTTTGGTACTCCTTACATGAATTATTCTACAACACAACACTGAGAAATTTTTCTTGTTATTCCACATGAGGTTTGACCTTCTGATCATCACAACTTTGGCTTTAAAGGCTCTGTGACCTGCTGGCTGCAGTTCTGCAATACCACAGGAGTTCATCAATTTCCTTGCAATAATTTGCTCTGATTTTCAGCTGGGGATAGAAACTAAACTAGAGGTAACACACAGGTAACTCATATTAGCCCCCACAACTTCCCAATTGTCTTAGGTTGCAATGCAAGATGTAACCAAAAGCATGTATTCTCTCACCAGCTGTTAAAACCAGCTGGGGCAGGGTTCTTTATCCCTTCCAGGACCCATCCTCCCTGCAGGGGATATCTGCTGTTCATCGGCCATCCAGGCTCACTGCAGGGCTGAGACAATTCCATCATCCCATGGGGAGATGCTCCACCCAGTGGGAGGAACCCAGCATTCCTACCTGGATATAATCTGAGATTCAGAGCAGCAGGACAGCCTGTGTGCACTGGATTCCAGAGGAAGACTGGACGCATCTCAGCACCACTGGACCTTCAGAGGAGAACTACACCCTTCTCCAGGATCATCTCTGCTCCAACAGAACCACATCTGTCGCTACAGAAGGACTTATCTGGGCTGCTACCAACAGCCTGACTAAGAGTGTCAGGTTGTATTCTGTATTCAGTGTTGGTTTTGGGGTTTTTGTACTACTGCATTTTTATTTTAATTTTCCTAGTTAAAAAATGTTGTTCCTATTCTCCTATCTTTGCCTGAGAGCCCCTTAATTTCAAAATTATAATTCAGAAAGAGGCGGTTGACATTTTCCATTCCAAAAAAGGCTCCTGCCTTCCCTAGCAGACACCTGTCTTTTCAGACCAAAACACCAATGCTGCAGAGGGCCACAACAAGCTTTCCTTTGAACTGAAGTCAGGATGGGAAAAAAGCATTTTGCAAGGCAGAGTTCCCACTGAATCCTTCTTTCAGTACTGGGGTGTCTGGCATGAGCAAGAGCTCCAGGAAATCCATTCCAGGTTCCTGGATGTGTACCATGCACACAGATGCTGCTGGAGAAGAGTTTTCCATAAAGACCTCACATGCACACACTCAAAAAAAACCACACCTGAACAAAACTGCTCTGTGCACACTTTTCCACCCAAAGATAAGCCAAGAGTACAATCTGAACACACACAAGGGCTGGTTCATTTGCTGTGCTGTTGCAAGGTGCTCAGAGGAGGGAAGGACGTGCCAAGCTTGCAGACACTCTGTTGGCTGCTTCAAGATGTGGTATGGGATATCTTCCAGCTGGTGGCTTTCAGTTTGCTGCCAAAGGCCTGCAGATTCATTTTTAAGGGGTCACAAATGGTAGGAAGAGAATAAGACTAACATCAGAGCATTGAAATACACTTCTACAGAAAATAATAGAGGTGCCTGTCTTTGAAAAGTGTTAAAAAACCCTGTTCCCGAAAAACAATGTGGGAGTGTTCCCTGTCCCCATATCAAACCCCTGCTATCAAATCCCAGGTTTGGTATGAAGAAGGAGGGGAGATGAGGGTGTATTGCTCTGCAGTCTCATTTCTTCTGCTTACCTGCCCCCCACTTCCCAGGGGGATGAACTATCCAAACTCAGCTGGGAGCAGGTTCAGTCTGAGTCTTACCAAGCCCCAAACACTAGCCAAGAACACCATGTGCATGTGGAAGACAGGGACTGAGTGGGAAAAATCTCCCTGTGCCGTCATAGGTGGGCAGGCAGTGTCAAGAGTTCAGTTCATGGAATGAGCTGGTTGTTAGAAGAGTTGCCAAATCACACACAGGGCAGAGATTTCACTTCTTACGTGGTCATTCCTTCAGTGTGAAGTAATTGAACAAATCTGGATCCCATCCCTGCACAGCACCCACATTTGCCTCTTCCTCACTTAATTTGGATGCTCATTTTGCTATTCCTGCTGTACAGTATAAAACCATAAATCACATTTCCTGGAAGCATACCTTGCTCATCATAACAGGACAAGACAGACATAATTTAAATACAGATGTTCTGAAGATGATGCATCTGAGGCATTTTTTCAGAAAATCAGACTTAGCTCTAAAACCATCTGGAACTTGAAAATGAGTACAGATTTCCCAGTTACATCATTAGAGTTTCAAAAATAGTCCATTACATCAGACACAAACTAATTTACCTGCATTATTAGTCTTCATTAGTTATATTACTAATCCTCTTAGGAGATTCAGCTGTGAATAGCAACCACCATGAGCAAGGCCAAGTGCAAATAATATCAACAATTATCTTTTTACCTGTTTCTGACATTTTTACAGTTTGTGCCAAACTCATCCCAAGAGCAGCACAAAAATGACACTATGGGTCAGTTCAGTCCCCTCCCCTGAAATCTTCAGTCAATACTAATTTATTTTCTTAGACAGATTTCCCATTTTCCCTAATTAAGCACATTCTGTCTCAGGCACTACACATTAAACATTATTTAACATTTAAATATATCTTAGAATTTCTTTTTAATTTTTTTTTTCTCCATCCAACAGTCTCTCTTGGTCTTTGCAGCACTGTCAGCTCTTTCCAAGGGAGCAGAAATGAAACAAAACCTTAATCATAGCAAACATCTTGCTGCCTGCCTTCAGGAGGTATCTAATGAATTTCCATCCCCTGGAAAAGGAGAAGGCTTCAGCTTTCACGTGTTTTGTAGGTTATTGTGGAGCTGTGCATTTCTTTGTCTTCCCAAAGCCAAAGAGAAATATCCCCTGTTTCCTCAGTAGATTGTCACTGCTACGTCCTCTGTACCTTCAGAGCCAGCTTCAGAGGGCCAGCAACTTGCCAGCCTGAATTATGCATGGCCTGACTGCTCAAACATCACTTAACTAGGTTTTATTTAAAAAGATAACCCCATGGGATAGGGCAAGCCAGCCAATTAACTAGGAGAAAAAGAAATGTGTACCTTTTCCTCATGTCCCCTTCACTGACTTAGGATGTGGGCCCAGATTCTTTACCATTTTTAAAAGGTTACATATATTCCAGCTTTTTCAACACCTGTTTCATAAAGTGTAATTTTCTCAGTCTCTGCTCTTTCTGGCTGGTTGGTGTCAATTCATCATCTTCAAGTAACACTCCATGGTTGATTTCTGCTATTTATTTATTTAATGTTTCATATTGACGGGGACAGATGCTCTTCTGAATTGCTTTAGAAGTGTTGCACCACTAAGTCAGTGAGGTTATTACCAAAATAGAGGAGTGTTTGCACCAAAGGCTGTTCAACACCTCCAGGGTACTCCTAAACACCCAGTCACGCCAGTGCCACAGGGTAATTGTCACTGCCCACTTTCACCTCACTTTTATTTAGATATATTCTTAGGATGCAAGATGTTGTTTCTTTAGTCAGGACCATTTTGTCAGCTGCAAAAGAAAGAAAAAAAGTGATTGTGTTTGTCTTGTGAGATGCCTCCCCATCCATGGTTTGTTAAAAGGCAAAATAGGTCTTGCTGTGACCACAGTCCTTCCAACCATGGGGTTCCACATGTTTCTCCATGACCAGGGAACACCATGACATGAGTACTCAGGCCAGAACCCCTGATCTCACTAAAAGCAAAGGATTCATTTTCCTTAGCAACCCCCTTCCCCAAGGACCAAGGTGAGTGTGCTTTGCACTGATCCCAACCATTTATTGCACACCACTGTGCTGACAGGTTTTTCTGAAGGACTTTCCTTTATACTGCTAGTGATCCTACAGCCAAATCTTCCACATTTTAAGTGCTCTTTTTGGGAGAGAAGGGTATAATATATATATATTCTATACCTACATAAGTGAACTGCAGTCTGTCCTGTGAGCTTCCCATTAAATTGTCCCCAATGCACTGTGGACTTGGCTGCAGTTCCTGTTCATTAAGTCTGCAGACACTTGACTGGGAGCCCTCTGTAATGGAAATATTTGGCAACTGGGCTTTGTGACCACTTTTTCTGCTGAGTTAATTTCTTCTGACCAAATACTGAAGGAATGAAGAAGAGATCTGTTTTAAATAATGAGGATATTTGACTTGGGAACATGATGCAGCTGCTTTACTATTAAGAAAAAAATAATCACTTTAAATGATTTTGTCTGTCACGTGGGGAAGCACCACAGAAAGGCACTGGGAAAAGAAAGCTACTTGCCATCAGCAAAGGTTACAGAAAACTCATGGTGTGAAGGAAAGAACAAAATGGCAGAACTCAAAGAGGGACCTGATTTGGCAAACTTTATCATGAGCCAGGTGAGCCCAGGTGGCCAATGAGGCACCTGTCCTGTGTCAGCAATGGTGTGGCCAGCAGGACCAGGGAAGTGATCCCCGGTACTGGGCATTGGTGAGGCCCCACTACAAATCCTTGTGGGGGCGGGCAGAGCCCCAGTGGCTCTTCCCTGGAGGGAGGCCTGCTGAGGAAGAGGATTGCACAACCTCGACCAGACCCCTCAGATAAGAAACGAGCTTCTGCTCACGGCGACCTTTCTAGGGACCCACAAGCCCCCTCGGGATTTTATGTAGATCTGTTGTTACTGATTGGCCTCGTACCCTTTTCCACACCCCTTTGGGCCCTATAAAGACCCCTAAGATTTCCCCAGTCCCAGGGGCTTCTCCTCCTGGCACCCTTCGCTGATGCTCACAATAAAGCCACTCTGCAGAACCGCCAGATGGGACCCCCTCTCTCTCTCTTCCCGGGCTGGCCGAAGGAGATGCGATCTTACAGAGGGCAAGAGCCAGAGCTGGAATCACTCAATAGCTGAATCGCTCAAGAGAGCTGCCACGGCTCTG
>VZUI01095873.1:0-18344 GCA_013401135.1 Cettia cetti | reverse complement strand
TTCAATTCAATTCAATTCAATTCAATTCAATTCAATTCAATTCAATTCAATTCAATTCAATTCAATTCAATTCAATTCATTGGCACATGTATAAGCATTTAAAGGTCTTTTACAAGGAAGAGACATTTTTATCTTTCATCATTAGATCCAAGCTCATGTTTCCTCCAACCATGTCTTATCTTCTGGGCCTTATCCAATGACTACAGTGGTTACTGAGTGTGTAACAGTTTGGACAACTGAAGTAAGGTATAAAAATTTGAGGAAATATCTGTTTTCTCTTTATTAGTCCAGTTGATGTTATGAAAATGTTAAAGATGTTGAAGTCAACTGAACACCACACAGACAACCTGAGATAGACAGGAAGAAGCAGGGAAAGCCAGGTCTAAAAACCTCAATTCTGTAAAAAACTAAGCTATGTACCTGAGCATTGGAAATCTGTATTGATTGGGAACCAATAAGCTTTTTCACAGAACATTTCTTCCTTAAAGACAGGGGGAGAAAACATAGTCTGAAGACACTTCTTCCTATTTAATACAGAGGGACAGCAAATGACCCAGCTTTCATGATGCATCTGATGTCTAGACTCCTAAGTGGAGTAGATGAGTTGATTAGTCTTTTCATTGACTTCAATGGCTTTTGGGTTCCAAAAGACAACCAAGTAAATGGTAAAAGAAGAATTTTTCTTTCTTTTGGTCCCAAGACTCAAACTCTGGATCCTCAAAGTGTTTGTATCGGTGTAAAATGCCGTATAACTAACTAACCACATGTTTTTATGAAAGATCATGTTATTTTTGTCATACTCAGAAAACTGGAACAAGCATTCTTTTACTGTAATTTAATGTTTGACTGAGTATAGGATTGTTAAAGAGATATTTAGAAATTTCCCCATTCACAGGAAGAGGATTTTGACAGGTCACAGAAAATGCCTGTTCATCTTAGGCATAAAATCTAGTTTAGGTAGTTGCAAACTCTTAAACCAGCTTACCGTCCAAGAGCTGGTGCTGGTAACCATGGATTTCTACTTGTACATTAAACAACTCTGATTGCAAAAAGATAAGAGGAATATGCATACAGAGTATTGAGGAGACTTCTAATTCGAAAAATCAACTCTATATAATAAGATGCAGACAGAACTTTATTTTAAACACAAAGTATCTGTCGTACTGAGTTGGGAAAAGCCCACAATTTACTAGTAAAAATTAATAAAGTTAGCAGAAGTGATATGTCTTCCACACTAATATTTTAAAGGCCTTTCTCTTCTCAGCATTATGGCACTATTTGACCAGGGGCAATAACACTCAAACTGTTTTCAATCTCTGGTTTAACTTTAATATGACTGTTGCTATCAGGGAACACTTAACTTCAAAGGGCTTTACAGGCATTAAAAGCCTAATTCTACTCCTAGTGATTATGTTCTGTGATCACTTCCTTATGCTGCGGGTCAGGGCAACAAAATCATAGCCTGGGTCCACTGCCATTGTTCACATTGAGCAATCTCACTCTCCAGCTTTTGACTTCTGCACTACCACTAGGAAGTGGGCACAAGGTGCAGTAGAGGAGCTTTGATGTATTTCCTAATGCTGTTCTATTGTGAAGTTGAAGGTGACTTAAAGGCATTTTCTCTAAAAGAAATTATCAGAATTCAAAAATGGTTTTGATCTTTCTGGAGTGCAATTCACAAATAAGGAGCTTTAGCTGCTCAATTTATTGGCAGTGCAATTAAAAAAATTTATTCAATACTCTCTACAATTCAGTGTGTATAGAAAACCCCAGTATAACCCCTACAGCCATCCTCTCTAAAGCTAATGCTAGATTGCTGGATTTATACTTCAGTACTATTCTAACTTCCAATTTATCATATTCAAATTAAATTAAATTAAA
Organism: Cettia cetti; assembly: GCA_013401135.1. Lineage (NCBI taxonomy): Eukaryota > Metazoa > Chordata > Aves > Passeriformes > Sylviidae > Cettia > Cettia cetti. The sequence continues at coordinate 16,463 of VZUI01095873.1, read as the reverse complement.
CTTATTGTTCTTATCACCTTATGCTTATATTTTATTCCCAACCAAACATGAGTCTCCTGTTTGAAGCCTGTATTATCTAGCTGAGGGATTTACTCAAAAAGCGAGAATTTGGGGAGACAGTGACATAAGTGAATTATCTTTAGAAAGCATATATTACCATCTAATAACTGCAGAAAAGCATTTTTAGAGTTCACATATATTTTTTCTATTTATATTTGTTAAAGGGGTTATTTATTTATTTATTTAGAGGGTATTTATGTATTCTGCTGCTGCAAATAGGATAAAGTTTGGTTTCTTATCTATGATTACATTTTTGTGTGTTGAGTTAGCAAGCTATAGGGTAATATCTGCTGCCTTATTGCTAATATTTTTATATATGTTATTGAAATTAGGGCTCTTATCAAATCTGTTAAAAAATTCATACCCATATATATAGTTGGCAGAAAGAAAAGGATTCATTTAAAAGAAATGTGTAACTGAAAATTGCATAAAAGGAAGAGAATTCCTAGTCTAATATTATCCCATATATTTTGAATTTTGGAATGAGAAAAGAGAGACAGCAAGTCCTGTGCGTCAGTTTTCCTCTCTTTATTGTCTGATTTTAGAGAGGAAAAAAAAAAAGTATTTGTTTAAATATAGCGAGAGAAAAAGGACTTTAGCATGGTAGTATTACATGCTTATCATTAAAGTACCATGGAAAAATCTAAGAAGAAGGTAGATTTGCACAGCTGACCAAAAAAAGTTATGAAAGCAGAACCATTAACTTGGAAAGGCAGAGGCACAAGAAAACTGTAATTTATTGTCTTGAGTGGTAGATAATATAGTTATTTTTTTATTATTGTTTTGGTAATGAGGAGGTTCTAGAAAGGCTTCAAAACTTATGAGTTCTAGTCAATATTTATTTTGAAAATGCCTGAGGCTTTCCCACTAATTTAACTAAAATATGTGGACTATCACAATAATTACTGTTTCCTGTGAGTAGAAATTTGACTGAAAATGCATTAGGGAGAAATAAAAGACAAGTTTCTAGCTCTCATCCTCATTTTTCTCAAACCCTCAGGTATTTGGATTTCACAGGAAGAAAAGCCAGATCTCATTACATCTAGTTTTTGATATTTTGTCATCTAGTTAGGGGAATAAACACGTAGCCTGGATTAGGCAAGGGCCATCAATGTAGCGTGTAGGTGGAACTGTTAATTCCCCTGTGGGTTCCCTTACAGCAGTACTAAACAGAGTCATATCACTTCACTAAGCAGCTTAAGGAGGTTTGCGTACTCAGCAAAGCCAAGGCATATTACTCTGAATTGCTGAGGAAGTACTTTTACTCTGTAAGTCCAAGTATCCCTTTGTTTTATAACTACAGCAGGAATGTGCCTTTTTTTGTAGGAGCTGATTTTTATTTCTTAATGCTCACTTGTAGCAGGTTTAGCACACAGTAGTTATACACCCATCTCTTTGAGCTCAGGGACAGTCGTGCACACAGTGGGAAAAGCTACCAGGAGCAGTTTATAGTAGAGATCTCTTGCTGCCTTTGCTGATATAAATATTGAAGATGTATTAGCACTACATCTTCCCTAGGAAATCTAAACCCCTTCTTCTTTATTAGAGCCTCAACACCTTCAGTACTCTAGAACTACAGCAAGAAAGATATATTTTCCTCAGAATGTTAAAGATAACAATTCTTGTTTTCTGTTGATGGTTCCCTGTACATTTCACTGGGTTTCACATCACTCTGAACATAATAGTAATACCTTTCTCCACATATTGTTGTCACTATTAGTTCTTAGTGAGATGGATGCAACTCCTGCTTAACCAGTTGAATAGCATGCAGCTGATGCTCTGATAGAGCCCACTGCAACCTGCATTAAATTGCTACCTTGGCATATGTTCAGTATTCAAAGGATCAAATTCTCACCTTCTCAGCAGTTGCCAAAAGAAAAATAGGTCATATAGAGGTGTCTGATGAAGAGGTAGACTGTTTGAAACACATGTAAGCAACATATTTACACAAATGTACTCACAGAGTTAAATCCACCATTAGTACACAAAGAATCTGCATGACCAAGAATTGATTATACTTTTTAATGCAGGAATACTGAATTAAATGGCCTTATTTGGCTTGACAGTTTTAGCCCACGGTAGGTCTGTAGTTCACACAAGTTGATTCATCAATATTTATGTTAAAAGGGGGAAGGGGTAAAATTGGAAAGTTACCTAGAGTATTTGAGAAAAATTTACTGCGTCATTCAGTATGAAGCAGATACATTACTTAGATGTATTATTAGAAAATGGGAAGAATTTATTTGTTGCCACAGAGACAGAAATAATCTGCTTGATATAAAAGCTCTCTTCAATCTCTTCTGAGCAGATATCTCACTCCCATGCATCCAATTTATTAAACATATATAAAATCATAGTACATCATAGGAAATTTGAGAAGGAAATGAATAAGATGGGTTGACAGTTTTCTAGCATGAAGATTCAATAGAGAGGAAATCATGGAAGCAAGGATCAAAGCATTAAAGGCACCACATAAATCTCTATTAAAGAAATCTCTCTGCCTAGCTTATAACACTAGTCAGAGAATTAAAAAAAAAAAACAGAGAAATAATGTATTGGGAAAAAATCATGACATATCCTGAAAAATTATTGTCTATTCTGACCAATTTTTAGAACATTTACCAAGAATTAGAACAGCAATTTTGGTATACCTTAGTGCTAGAACATGATATAATTTTAATAAGTCTGTCATCCACAGCCTGCCATGTGAATACTGTGCTCACCTTTGATTTTGTTCACCATCCAGGAGAAAACTAGCAGAAGACAGTTATTTCATAATAGCAAGCACAGGTACTGAAATTTCTGGCATCTTTGTAGGACCCCCTCAAAAATTTTAATATGCTACCTGGCATAGCTGTGCAAAGCTTGAGTCATTATCCTTCCCAGAAAGACACTATAAAAATTAATTTTTCAAATCTTCCTTCTAATGGGCCAGGGGATAGCTTTCTTATCTTCAAGTGTCTTAGACAAAGCTGGAGTTTGTTTGCCTACTTAGTGTTTTGATTGGGGTTTTTTTTGGATTGTTCTGGGAGGATTTTTCTTTTGATGGAAGCAAACACTGAAACAGATCATGAGTTTAAAGGATTTTAATTCAGACACAGACTCTGTGGACAGTGAATAATTACTGGTGTTGTCTGGCTGAATTTCCTAGGAAGTATTCCAAGAGTAGATGAAGCCTGCACTTACAGTTTCATCATAGTATTTAATCTTAATATATTGTGCTAGGGACAGTACTGCCCAATAAACTATAGTACAGTGAGGTTATGCTAATTAAGTGGAAGTGAATTTCTTGTTTGGTCAGACTGTATCTGGTTGATCTGTGATGGGGAAGACAGCAACAGTAATCTAATCTCATCCACCAACCCATCTGGTATTTCTAATGTGTTTATTGTGCTGTTGTATATACATCATCAATCATGGATGTAAAATATGTAAATACTGCAAACATAAATAAGGGATGACATATTAATTGAACAACATGCAAATTGCTACATTTACAGTGCTGGGAAGTGGGTGCTCTGGGGAACTTCTCATTACAGATCAGCTGCTGATATGCAGCTATTAACACCCAGCTGCTTGCTTCTGCCATGGAGAGCTTTGTGGTGATACTAACTGCTGCTTAGCACTGCACAAGAAATGGCTTAGCACTGCACAGTGACTGCAATGAAAAAATCTTTGATGGACACTTAGATGTGGTTCTGGAAAACAGTTGCAAGAAGAGGGATGAAACAGGGTGCAGCAGTATTTCATACACATTAAGCTAACTTATTCTCTTGAAACTTGCTTTTGCAGAGAAACCTCAGTTACACAGCTGGTCAATGCATCACTGCCTTCTGCTTTCTTTGTTGCTGCCTGCTTTGGAGCATCTGCACACTCAGTCTTTCTTTTCAAATTATTAGTCTTCTAAAAAAGCTCTGTACTGTCCCTCAGGCTTTAACTATTAAGGTCTCCTTACTGCTCTTCAGTCTTATCACCATGTCTTATTTAGCTTTATGCACTTATCTCCCTGCTTCAGCCTTATCAGGCAGTTCTTTTGTGACAAGAATTCAGGGACATTCTATTGCAGTTGCACTATTTACAGCCCCTACATAATGTCATCAGCCTAATGAAATCAGATGTTGGCTAGCATGGAGACCTTGATTCCTTTTTCAGGTGTTTAGCTATTTTGCATACACTCCCATTTCTTCAACTTCCTAATTGAAAGGATTTGTTTTACATCTTTCCTCAACTTACATCTTTATTTTTGTGCATTTCACTCCCTGTCAAATGCTCTGACATGACCAGCAGGTTTATTTTGTGTTTCCTTTATATTTTAAAACTTTAACCAGATGGTTAAAATTATCTGATGCATGAAAATGAGAATTGTTTTAATTTCTGTTTGCTTTTTATGAATAAGGTATCTTAATAACATGAAAGAATATTTTTAAGTTTAAAAGATAGAATGCCCTTTAAATGAATGCTATGTCAACTTGAAAAAAAAGTTACTTTGATTTGTATAAGCAAATTGTTTACACAATAAAATGTGCATATATACAAAATTGTGAATATACATATTAATTCCATCTGTCTCTCCACTTTTCCCAAGACTTCTTGAGTAACATGGAAAAAAACAGTGAAAATACAGATATAAATTTCTGTGCATTCATATTCTATTACTTGGGTGCGAGCTTGAATTCACTAGTCTTTAAAAGGCGGAGAAGCATGCTAGCACATTTGAATTGTTAGAGCACAGATTTGTTTAAATCTCAAACATCTGTTTTTCTCTGGTGAAGCAAGACCTTCATGAAGAAAATATTGATGAAAAAAGTAACTGGCATACGGCATTCAGCTGCCTCAGACAGAAAAGCCAAAGATGTGAAAGGGCTGCTGCTGAAAGGTTCTTGTTCATGGTCCCTAACACTGCATTCCCTAAGTCAATTTATGGTTTCCTTTGGCTGCACTAACTGTGCCGCAGACATAGATTGTGATCAAAGCATTTGGTACTCATATGAGCAAGCACGTGGGCTGTCCTTACAAATGCTGTACAACCCCAACCAATGTCACTGAAAAAGATGAAAAACATCACTTGGTAGCACCTAATTTATGTTTGGATTTCTGAACTTAGCTTCCGCTACACCTTTCAAACATCTAAGCTTTTGAAAGCACAACATGAAAACAAATTTTTGAACGTCAACTGGATACCGATATCTTCATGTGACATAATTAAACCACATTAACAGTAACAAAGATTTTGTCTTTGTTAGTTTTAATGTGAATACATTATTAGTAACAACAAATTGTGTTGCCATTAAATGTTTCCAGAACTAATTAAGGAACAAAACAGATACGTGGCACTCAACAGTAGGTGTTACAGTATATCAACAGGATGCTGTTTTACCAAGGTGTTCTATATCACCACTGTTTGGCAGAAAAAGACCTAACCAATAGCTTCAGTGAACATGCAGGTGTACATACATGCACATATTTGAGCATGGAAAGCCTTAAATAAAACTCAAAACTATACTTTTGATTAGAAGAGCAATGTTGAGCAATCTGCTAACTGTTGCAATAAAAAGTGGACCTAAAAGGATAGAAGATCATATTATCTTCATTATTATATAAAGAATTCATTTCAGCATTCTTTACCAATTTAAGGTACTTGTGTCTAAACTGTACTATATGCACATCTTCCATAAAAGCATAAATTGATAACCATAACACATGTGGGGAACTTAATGATTGAATATCTAAACTATTCCAATAGGTATAAAGTTTTTAACAGAATTATTCAAATAAAAAGTATATTCTAGAAGAAAAAAAACTCAATATGCAAAACATAATGTATAATTAGATTATTTAAAAGCATTATATGTTTAAAAATAATTAAGAGATGTCCTTAAAGAAGCACCTAATACCTAAGTATTACATAAACATGTCAAAACCACATTTTTCCTGCTCTGCACATCAGTAGAAATGGATCATTTGCTTTGGTGATCTGGTAGCTACAAGAGAAAGTTATTTTACCATGGGGAATTTATATAAAACATTCATTCAATTGAGTTAATTAACCCTCTAAGCCATTCAGCTACTGAGTCAAAATGAGCATATTATAGGAGCAGAGACATTGTTTTTATGATGATGCATGCAAATAGATTTCTTAAACAAATGCAGGTTTTGGCTCAGAGATTGACCTAACAACAATACGATGACATAGCCTTATTCCTCAGCCAGGAATTCCAGAAATCCAGCCTCTGCTGTGCTATAAATGCAATTTACTGTTCTCTCAGTAAAGTTGTTAGGATGTTACATGCCAGAGCTACTGCTCTGAATTAGGGTGCTGTGTTTTGCTGGGTGCTCAAACTTGTGTTGGGATGCACAGCCTCGCAATGTGGCTATTTCTCACTCTAATTAGCATATTTTTAATTTTTTTTTTAACTAAGTTTAGTACAATTGTGATGCTCTATACTGAGGCTTTTATCTGCTTTCTTTCGTTTTCTTGATTCCAACGAGGAATAGAGACATAGCTTTTCTGGAGCAGGTTTCCAAGGCTGTATTAAGAACTTTTCCCCATATTGATATAATACAGCTCTAAGATTCAAAAACTACCATTATGGGCCTGGCTTAAAGTCCACTCAGTCTGATTATTCTGTATACAAGTAAGGACATTTACAAATACTTCAGACAAGAAAGGAAGAAATAGAGGACATAGAGATCACTTTTCTTTAAGATCTCATTTTTTCTCTTAATAATTTTATTATAAAAGTACATTTTATTTTAGAAGTTTATTGTGTGGCCTTTTGCTTTTAATTGCTTCTCACAGAAATTTTATCGTGCTTTAGTAATTCATTTGCAGTCGTTTGCACATAAATTTTTTTTTTCTCGTTTGAATGGGAAAGGCTTTTTAAGTTAGTTTTTTTTTTTAAAAAAAACCAGTGAAACCAGTTGCATGTTTTACTCTATTTATTCTTAACTATGTTGGATTTTTTTGCTGAACCTTTGTAAATCTTTGTGTAATTTTACATCTTTGAACCTGTCCTCCAACTTGAAATGTGTCCTTCCTCTTGAAATGTTTAAACAGTCTCTCTGTTGACATTTACGCTATGATTACTCTATTATAAAGTGGCTATTCTGGAGGTAAGAAATGTGAACTACTGAGAACTAAGTAATTTTTTTTTCTTTTTTGATATCTCCACTTACTCTGAGAATGAAAGAAAGTGAAAATGTTAAAAAACAGAGAAGCCAATATTAAATATTGAGACAAATACCTTAATGTTGAATTATGTGGATATCTCTATTTGAAAAATTAACAATAAATTCATTAGTATTTACACTTCATAACAGTGCAATTGATTCAATGTGTGCGTTCAATGCTAGTGATCCATCTGGCTTTGAAGAGAAAGAATGGGTATTTAATTTCCGTGCTCCTGTGTGACTCCAGGACCATGGGTGTACATTGCACACTTGCTAGCGAGGAAGCTCACATCTCCTGCTGGCTCTAAGCATTCATCCCCGTGCATTGGGGGAACCTGCTTAGAGCCTGACTCTGGGGCTGTGCCTGGGGCTGCCTCGGCAGCGCCTCAGTGTGTGATTCCCACCATGGACCTGCCAGGAGCTAACAATTTTTGAGAGCACCAGTGCTGACCCTGTATGGGCACTGCTATCCCAGTCTCAACTGATCAGGACAAACCACAAACAACCTGCAAAAATTCAAAATAGTTTTAGCAAAATAGCAGTCTTCTGTTGCTTGTGCAAACATTTGTACTTCTTTTGGCAACTTCCCTTAGGCACAAAGGTTCTTCATTGTTCATTCTGCAATTTCATTGGAACAGCTACATTTTTATAGTATTTTATGCCTGACTAGTTCAATATTTTTTAATATTGAACTGTATTTTCTGAGCAAACTGTTTTACAAAGCTATTCAAGCTGTATACAGAATTGATTCTGATGTTATTTTTTGCCATATTTTGACCCTTATTTAAACTGAATAACTGTTAAATGCAATAAAACACAGTAACGATAAATCTAATGACATAAATTTCTCGTGTATCATCTAAACACTGACTATCTGACTGTAAAAGTATGAACATCACTGGTACAGAAATCTAATTTACATATGATTCTAGCTTTTTTTTTTTTTTGAGTAGCTTACAAGATCAAAATAATACTTTTAAATGGCTAAAATTAACAAAATACGTCAGACAGATGGAGTCGCTATCTGTATTTGCATCTTATCTATCTAAAATCTGTCTTCTTAGCCTTGGATACATGCCACATAAGCTTACATAATCAACCATAGTGACTAAATTAAGAACATACTCTCTCTAGTATCCTTACACAGTCAACAAAACAGGCTTATCACCTTCAGAAGAGTATTCAAAGAACTTAACTTGGTAATTTCCTTAGAAGTTGGTACTTGGTAACTATTGATCACTGAGGAAACTGAATTCCAGAGAAGGCCATACTGTAGTCAAGGCAGCACAGGATAATGTCTGTTTCTAAACAGGAAAAATGGAACAATAAAGTCTAAAATAATATGAAAAGGCTTGTTGCTAAACTTGTTTATTTGAAATAGCTTTGAACATTTTACATGCATTTCTCCAATACTGTATATTTCCACACTGATTATTTCAGAGAACCAAAAGTGATTCAATCATGATATTAGTCCTAATACAGAAGTATTCAAACTCAAAGTCCTTATAGGAGAGAACAGCCCTTACTATATATTCGAACTGTAGAAAATGAAAATGACACAAAAGTGAGGATGGTACTGAAAAGAAAACTGAAAGGGTAAGTTGAATTTCCAACATATAAGCACTAGAGACTGTTTAAAATAACAGTAATATTAGCAAACAGAAATAATCAAAGGAAAAAGTCATGGAAAGGGAAAAATAAACAGTCAAGTTGATTAAATGTCTCAGTAAAAAAAGGTGAATGGGGCAAAAAGATACCCTTCAACAAATGGAAATTGTGTTCAAACAAAGAAAACATGATAGACTAGGTATTCTGGAAAGGTAACCCTAAAACTAGAATAATAAAAATGATAATAAAAAATATTTGCAGAAAATCATGTTAAAGGTCGAAGAAGTAAAAATATTTTTATATATCTGACTGCAGTAAATGCAGAGAGACAGGTGCCTCTGAAGAACAATCCAGAAAAGACACATCTTCAGTGTGCTCTGAGAATGAGAGAGAACAGTAGTGTCCTTCTCTGGGAGTGGTGTGCCTGAACCATCTATTAGAAATCTTGTCTATGAAGGAAAACATCAGGGAGTCAATCATCTTAGAAGTGATAGCTGGTGCAGAGCGTTCCTCTGTCAGGAATGGAAGAAGGTTTTGCTGTTACTCCTTTCTGAATAATTATTGCACCTGCTGAATGATTATTGCACCTGCTTAGAACATGAGATTTGAACTTAAATGCTTTTCCAGTCTGGAGACAGGGCATTTGAAGATCAGGGGAAGGAGTGGCTTCTGGCAACCCTCTTGCACATCTCCTGCCTCTCAGCTTCTCCTTTTCAAGAACCCCACTTGCCATCCTGGGACTCAGAGTCACCAACACCTACCCTTGGGGTAGTGAGAAGGAAAGGAGAAGGGAGGAAGTGAGACATGGGGGAAGAACTGGAAGATCCTTTCAAGAGATGAAGGCTTCCTGGTGATGAAGCTGTTAGGTCCTGTCTCCTGGCTGTAGCAACTGGACTAGACACTAGATAATCAAAATAAGTGATCTTATAATTTATAAGATAATAGTTCACCATAATTCTTTGCAACATAATTCCTTGCTGCCATATATGTCTATATGCACTGTCTGCAGTAAGTGCCCAGTGGAGATCAATTACTGCTTTTTCTTGGTTGTTAACCAAGTTTTCACACATTCACAAATGTATAATTATTTTTTTCATCATATGTATAGTAAAATTGGTATTTGAGTTCTTGCTAGAATAGAGTTTGAAGTTTTTCAATGACTATTGAAACAATGACCATTGAAACAATGACAATTTTGACAATATTTGTTCAGACTGGTATCAGTGACTCCTGTTTTAAAGCTAAAAGTGGCTGCCTCAACAATGTTTCAAACAAAGCTCAGCTAGCAGATTGTTGTTGCAATAGCTTTATAACTATTACAAAGTAAACCTCCTAATTAATGTAATTTACATTCTTATTACAAATAGAATTTTGCACTGCACCTATCTGAAAGCACTTAAATATCAAACATGGAGGTGGATACTTCCACTTTAATTATTTGATTTTCAATTTTTTTCTCCTAACACTCAATGACTATTTTTGCTTCTTTTTTCTTTTTTTTTTGTTTCTCACACTTGAAAAAGTGTGTGTGAAATTTATGTTGTTAAATTTATCATTACTGTCCTTTCATCAAAGAGTGAAAGATTCTTCTTTGATGTTCATGTTTCTATATTTAGGAATATTAATTTCTCAGAAGTTATTGGAAGTTACAGAAATTAATCTTTCTCATGGTATCACTGTCTCCTTGAGCCTATATCCATTCATCCATTCAAAGAAATAAGAAATAAGAAATAAGAAATATCCTTTTTGATGTAATGTGTCATTACATTTTTATTATCTCCTTTCTATTGAGCTTGAAATTTGCAGTATTTTTCTTTTTGTAAAATTGGGCTGAAATGTGCCACTCAGCTACTACAGAAATTAAAGTCACTAGGTGTGCATGTGCAACCTGACTAAGATTTACTTCAGGTAATGGGTGAGCTAGTAATAAAAACAGGAAACATTTAGAAAAACAGGTTTGCCACATCCATACGCTCCAAGCATTAAAATTTTTACAATTTCTGGATCATATGATATACTTTTCTCAATTAAGGTAGTCCTAGGAAGGGCAAGACCTTATCTGAAGAATCAGTTTCTCTTTAGCTCTGCATGTGACTTATGATATATCAGACTCTACCTGAGCATTATTTAAATGCTTTTTCCTATCCAGGCTTGATGACTGTTATCCACTGTAATGTCTGTCTCTTCCAGGATAACTTTATGTATGGAAGAGACATGATAATGTGTTGAAATGCAGCAGTGCCAGAGTTGATTTTAAGCATCCTCAAGGTGTATCAGAAGATATTTTCTGTTCCCCTAGTAATTGTCACAGTTGTAAGAAAAATGTCCAAGACAATGACTAGGACAAGGCCTGAGATTAAGATAATTGAAAAGGATGTGAAAAACTACTGGGGTGATTTAGAGGAGGTTATATGACAATAGCTGAACTTCATGGATGATTGAAAGAAAATGTTACATTTTTTTAAAAAGCTAAGTCTTACAAATCCAACTCAATCTAGATAACAGTATCAGTGATGTCATCTTGGGGAGCATCATTACTGGGAAGAGAAATATCAAAGTTTGGAACAGTTGTAAACCTAGGAACCAATGGCAAGAAGAATGTAAGGGTGGAAAGCAGAATTTGTCTTTGGACAATCTGCTGGACTGCCCCAAATCAGGTGATCACTGAAGTCTAAATTGGTAAAACTGCTTTGTTGTTCTGATCATATCATATGAGGTGAACTCACTTGTGCAGTCAAGAAGACAGAGATGGTGGGATGCTGGCCTTCTAGACAGATGGACTGAGCACCCTGGTGTCACCAACTTGTAGGCCAGCTGTCTAGCACTTTCTGATAGTAATTAAGTATGACTTTGGGTTTCTTTGTACTCTGTTCGATTTAGATTTGTTTTGGTTTAATTTCATATTCCTACTAGTCATTCCCAATCTTTTTTTTCCCCATTTTGTTTACATGAATCATTTAACTGTATGTTATATGATACATAGATGATAAGCTTTCTAGAATTTGCATAATATTTCTTAGTCAATCCCATCTTGATTTAGATTCAGCTGTGCAACAAAACTAGCCCATACATTCCCAAGTCAGAATGATTTGTTCACATTTATTATATGTAGGAAGGAATGAAATATTGCTATGCATCTTTTCTGATCTGTGAAACATGGTATTTTTAATATTTGGCTTTTTAAAGTATTTTAAGATCACTGTGATACTGTGAATAAGTGCTGTAATAATAATTATAAGTAAAGAACACTACATTCTTTTCCTAGGGAGAAGATGAATGGCAAATAATTTTTTTAAAAAATTATATTTGAAATGTACAGCTATCAGCAGTTGACAACAATCCATGTAAGTCTATACTGTAATAACTATACTTAATTTTTTTAGAAAATGCTTCAAATTGTTTATGAAATGTAAAAGATGTAAAAACACAAAAGTTAAAACAGAACATATAGTTTTGTTCTAATGTTTCTTTCTCCATGAGAATTATATTAGTATCTGAAATTTTAATATATCCAGACACAATAATTTTACATTTCTAAAGAAATATATTTTAATTTAAATATTGCTGAGATTCTTTATGGCCGGAAGAATATCAGTATTTAATACTGCTTGTTCTGAGAAAAGTCTGAAGAGGTCAGTTGGTGGACAGGTTTTCAGAATGTCTCAATCACTTTAACTCTCTTTCATTTTGCAAAGTTATAATGAATTACACTGGCTGAAGATGCAACATAGAGATTTTTAGCAGAAAAATATCACATGATTTGACTTTTCTAGTTCGGAGTTCAGAGCTCAATTTTTTACATTTCTTTAAAAATGAAAAGTGTGAATTCAATGTACAATACCAGTGAGAGAAAATATAAATTCAATTGTAGCAAATGAGAATATATTGAGGACAAACAGCAGTGGCAGATAGTATGCAATGAGTGCTGTAAAGCATTTGTCTGGCCAATTCCCATTAGGCTGCAGTAGGATTTTGGTATTGCATAACTATAGGTAGAATGCAACTTCTCTGTTGCATTGGCAGCAGTTGTACACTGAAGGGAAATGAACAGCACTTTTGAGGTAAGGATAGAGAAAGTTGCTAGACTCATTATTCCAGACATCGCAGATGAGAGATCTGCAGAGAGATGGAGTATCATTTAGCTTCTTTGTAAACGCTGCATATATTATGCGTATTTTTGCCTAATACGGGAATGCCTAATACGGGAATACGGGAAGCGCAGCTCTTGGTCAGAAAAAGCCACCTAGGATTGGCAAGCAGGAGTCCTGATAACGTTTTCTAGGAAAGAAGACACTGGCTCTGGTCTGAAATGTTTCTCTGTAAGTTAATGAGAGGCATTATGCAAAGTTAAGAGCACAGTGTGGGTACAACTGACTTAAAGCTCAGACTCTTCTCTTTCTCTTCCCATGTTCCCATGTAATGTCTTGAACTGGAAATTCTTTTGCTGAGTTGCCTCAGCAGAATGGAGTAGCTTCTTGAGAATTCTGTAGTACTTTTTTATCCTCATTTTTTGAAGTAAGAACTGAACTTCTATTTATTACTTGAACCAGCCTCACAAGAAAGCCAAAATTAATGATGCTTGGAAACCATGGGGCATGTTGTTGGCCTGCAGTAGTATTCCATTATTTTGTCTTCAGTACTTACATAGTTATATCTTTGGTCTAGTCTGTAAAGGCTAGGAATGAATATAGGATTATTCATCATCATTTGTGTCCTCAAAGTACTCATTTAATGGTAACACTGTTCCACAGGAAATTTTTATACAATGGTGTACATAATTGTACAGTATGTATTTCACTGTATTACTGATGGTGCTAAAGCTATGATTATATGTGTTGGTTAGGCCATGGTTGATAAAAAATGGCCTCAAAGCTGTTGTCAGTATTTACCAGCTGCATTTATTTGATATTAACTAGGGAAGTTGGAAAAGGGGAGCTGGGGATCCTGATGGGTGGCAAGTTGGATATGAGACAGTGCCCTGGCAGCCAGGAGGGCCAACCCTGTCCTGGGGGCATCAGGCCCAGCATCACAGCTGGGAAAGGGAGGGGATTGTCCCACTCTGGCCTGCTCTGGGGCAGCCTCACCTCCAGTGCTGGGGGCAGTTCTGGGTGCCACAACATAAGAAAGAGAGTGTCCAAATGAGGGCAACCAAGATGGTGAATAGGCTTGGGGAAGCCATGTGAGGATTGGCTGAGGTCACTTGGTCTGTTCAGCCCAGAGGAGACTGAGGGGAGAGCTCATTGCAGACTGTAACTTGTGAGGGGAAGAGGAGGGGCAGATACTGATCTCTGGTGAACAGTGACAGGACCCAAGGGAATGGTCTGCATTTCTGTCAGGGGAGGGTTAGCTTGGGTATCAGGAAAATTTTTTTCACCCAGAGGGTGGTTGAACACTGGAACAGGCTCCCTAAGGAAGTGGTGACAGCACCACACTGAAAGAGTTCAAGAAGCATTTGAACAACACTCTCAGGCACCTGAGATCTGAATCTCAGTGTAATTCTTAGGGCTATCCTGTGCAGGGCTAGGAGTTGGACTCAATGATCCTGATGGTCTCTTCCAACTCAGCATATTGTATGAGTCCATGATTCTATGATATGAGAAGTTTGCTTTTGAGAAGTTGTGGAGGGAAGAAAAAATTGATTTAGTAACCAGATTATGGTAAGATGTCTGCAAGTGATCTGTGGAACCAAACAGCAAAATAAAGACCATTGTGCAATATGTAAAAACTTTGATAGTTTTTCATGAAAACTGATTTTGAAAAATTCATGGAAATAATTGATAAGTGTCCCTTGAAAACTAATTTTGCCAATAATCATCTGGACCAAAGAGATAGGTGTTTATTGTGAATCAGGTTTCTTCCTGAAATATAGATGCTTACTAACATCCAGATGGATCATCTGAAAGTTTAAGTCAGTGTAATTCTGTTGACAGGAATTTGATCCTCAGCAAGGAACCAGCTTCTTCACCAATTCCTCAAAATCCCATTGCTAGACTAGCTTAAATGCAATGAGACTTCAGATTCAGAGTGAATACTTACATTTTTTACCATCTGCCCTCTCTGCTTCTGAGATGTTTCTCACAAGCTAAAAAATTATCATATAAAGACAGAACAGTTTTGTAGATCCACTGTATATTATGCTTCACATGGACACAGTCAATTGTGCCTCTACACTGGCATCAGGTTAAGGGCAGAGCAAATTGTCATTTGTCTTGAAAGTATGAAGTTCAGCTCTTTTAAGGCAGGACTCCTAGAAGACAGATGTTTCCTGTGAATAAGCAGAAATCTGATAATGAGGCTTGTGTTGTAGAAGCTGGGTATTGTAGCCTAATGTTTAGCTGTGTACAAGCTTTCTCTATAGTCAATGAGACACTGGGAAATGGTCCCCCTGAGGAGGCAAAACATCTTCTCTGCAGTGATGGAGTTAGCATGGGGGTCTTCCAGAGGACACACTTTCTCTTGCTTTCACAGAGAAAGTGTGTCCTCTGGAAGACCCTCCATAGCTATATGCTCTGGATATAGCTGCATATCCAGAAGGTGCATGTCTACACAACTACCTATACACATTATGTATAAGATACAGGACATATAAAGCATAACATTTGTGCATTTTTATTTGTTATACCTCTTTAGCATTATAGAAACTGATAAATAATTAAAATAAATTATAATCTATTTTGTTCCTCTTTCCTCCAGTTATAGCGGATAGAGCCTTTTTGATTACTTAGACTAGATGCCCAGTTACATGACTGAGGTTATGTAAAGGAACTCCAGCAAAACCTAAGTCCATACCTTGAACAGGACAAGAGTCCATTAAATACAGGAGGAAAATCTTTTACATGTGCTATGTATTAATAATGAGCATACATATTTAGATTAGAATTATTTTCATAACCATTATTACTAATAAATAATTCAAAATAATATATTATCTCACTATTTTCCAAATCACAAGATAAAGACATAACATATTCATGTGCTTAATAACTGCCACATAATATCAGAGCATACAGCATACAGGAAAAGTGGTCATATGAAAGTTATCCTCAATGTGCATTTATTTATAAAGTGGATATATTTGGCTTATATCATTATTTAAATGGATGTACTTGATTTCAGAATTCATAATGGTTGCTCTGGCAGATAAACATTGTAATAGCAAATACCTCCTTTCCTCCTCCTTTTCTCTGAGCTTTTATGGGTGAGCAGGCATTATATGGTAAGGAATAACCCTGTGGATCAGCTGTCTTTGTTGTGTCCTCTACCAAGATCTTGCCCACCACCAGCCTACTGGTGTGTGCATGGAGATGTTGAAGACATAACATTTCCAGCTACAAGTACAAAACACAACACTGAGGGCTGCTATGGGAAAACTGAACTCTATCTCTGCCAGGCTCCATACATACCTTATGTAGCAGAAAATTCTCTCCTAGAGGTTGCCTATGAATTAAGAAAAATGACCATGTTTTAGGCATGTGTCTTTGGTTATGGAACCAAAAAATGTGTATTCTATTTCATCTGTTGAAAGCAGTTTGGGAAATGTAGTTTGTTTTTTTTTTTTTTTGTCTCTTGTAACTACGGGGGGAGGGGCGTGGATGCTTTCTGATAATGGCCCAGCTGTTAAAACC
>VZUI01095871.1:0-26933 GCA_013401135.1 Cettia cetti | reverse complement strand
AAAGAAAAGAAAAGAAAAGAAAAGAAAAGAAAAGAAAAGAAAAGAAAAGAAAAGAAAAGAAAAGAAAAGAAAGGAAAAAAGAAGCAGCAGCAGCAACAGCATCTATCTAATTTGTTCTTACAAGTTTGAGGAACACTAGAAAAAGAATGCACCTGTAGGGGCATAGGCTGAAAATATGAATTTTTCATTTGGTAAGTCTGAGAAAACAATGAATATTTTCTCAGAAATTAGCAAAAGTCTATTTTACTCCAGACAGTTCTTAAACATATTGCTCTGGCCCATATAGGTCACAGAAAGCCATGAATATAAAATCCCACTCAGCTCAGTTTGCCTTATCATTAAAGGAAAACTCTAAAATAAAATTTAGACAGATTAATGATATTAAATTAATATCTAAAAAATTGTGTAATAAAAATTTAAGGGGTTTCTGGTTGCAAACTAGAAAAATAAATATACAGTATTTATGCAAAAGATCAAGTGATTTCTGCACAGAAGCCCAAGAGGGATTACAGAATAATGTCAAAAACTAAGAGAAGTTGATGAATTTTAGGAAAAAAAAATATTTTACAGGGTCATATCCAGGACACAATGAATCAAGAATAAAGAGAATACACTAACTGGGTATGGCATGTATAAACTCATACAGGAACAGTGAAGTCATAATGTAACTCATTTATCTTTCCTGAAATGATAATTCACAAGCTTCATCCTCAGGACCATACCAGAGTGAGAAAACCTCTTCATAAGACATTAATTAAGTCAGTCTTACTTAAGTCAAAAATTTAACCTTTCTTCTCTTTTTTCAAGCCATTTTTTTCTTTCGTTCTGCATCATCACTGAAGTAATCAAAAGCACAAAAATTTGCTTAAAGTAGACTCGTGGTTTTGTGCTCGTCTCACAAGGTTTGCCCTCAGTACTAGCATTGCTGCGGAAGAGGCAAGATGGGTTTCATGGTCAGCTTGGGTAGGGCAGTGTAACGCTGACTGACTCCATTGTGAAAGCACCAAATCTCTATTATCTCTTCATGGCTCTTGGCATTTTGCTTCTTAGTACTTTTTACACATTGGTTTGGTTGCCAGAATGACATGCAGGACAGCACTCTGGTTGATGTCCCAATTCCTCTACAGTAGCTTCATAACCAAAGACATATTACTTTAACCATTTCAGTTTATTCAGACTTGCAAAAAACATCAATTTTAATGCATTGGTACGTGAAAAGAATTAATATGTACAATATCTAATCCTCACATGCAGTGATTGATAAAGGAAAATTATATGAATTGGCCTGGAATGATTTTGGCATCCCAAATCATTACAATATCATGAGGTTATATGCAGTCTGAATACAAATGGCCCAGCATTTTAAAGTGCAAAGTCAGATGACTTTTTGTTGTACAGTTCAATTGATTTGCCAGGGAACAACTTTCTCCAGCAGTATCATTTATCTACGTCCTATACAAAATCGGTGTGGGCAGCAATAAATAACTCCTGATTCCAATTACCATAATGAAGTTACTGGAAAACTCAGTGGAAGCTCTCAAACAGCTTTCAGCAGTACTTGCAAGGAAAACTTGTGGAGCAGCAGCAAGTGAGATCAGCAATATTCTGACTTAAAGAGCTTTGACTATTTTCTAAGGAGAAAAAATAAAGTCAGTGTTAAGATCAGGTTATTACAACTATTAGAGAGATGCCTCTGCCCAAATTAAGGGCAAATGAGGCCACATACTGAGGTCAACAGTACAGATTTTACTTAAGAGTGAATGTGAGGGAGAGAGAGAGAGCAAGAGAGATAGAAAGAAAGAAACAGAAAACAGGGAGGAAGGAGGGAAAGAGAGTGAGAGAGAGGCAAAGTAGAAAAATATCAGCACTCCATGGGTTCTGATGGTGTCCATTTAGTCTTCTGTTCTTCTCAGTGGTGAGGGTCTCATGAAACAGAGAGTTTAATGGATTAGTATATGTTCAGGACAGTTGGGAACACCCAGATACCTCCCCTGCAGTGTGTGTGAGAAATACCACAGTCTCTTTATAACAGGCTCTGGGTCTGTTGCAAAAGTTGGATCACTTGCAGTCATCTGATGCAAGACCTCAGGAATCAATCTGGGTGGCACTTTGGGAGTCTTGGATGGTTTATGACATCTCCTCGACTATCTCTCAAGTAAATGTCCCCTAGGTATGTGACCTTCACAAGGCGAGGAGGGGGAAGTTTTGCAACCGAGACAGTTTGTGTAAGTGAAGTGTTTACTGCGTCTGTCTCAAGTTGATCAGAGGTTATGTCATCACCCTCAAAAACTCACTTTCTTTCCCCCACAGTTGAGGGAGTCTGTGTGCAAACCTGGCCCCAGCAAATGAGTCTGTGTGCTTCAGTGGTCACAGCTTCTTTATACAGTTTTTTCATAATGGGCAAAGCCCGTCAGTGATCTTAACAATGCCATTACCCACTTCAATCTCTTATATGCAGCAAGAATACAGATTTAAATTAGGAAAAACTTCTTTACTGTGAGAGTGGTGAGGAACCTGTTGCTCAGAGAGGTTGTGGATGCTGCATCCCTGGAAGTGTTTAAGGCCAGGTTGGGTGGAGATCTGAACAGCCTGGTCTAGTGCAAGGTGTCCTGGTCCACATGAGGGACCTACATAGCCTGTCTAAAAATAGTTTTTATATGAAGTTCATCCAGTCAAATGGGCATAGATGCTATTACAATCAAAATAGAAAAAAAGTGTTACACTGAAAATTCAATGAATTTTTTTTGTCTATATATCTAGAAAAGATAACAGTAAAGTGAACACTGTGTGATTATTCTACTCACAACTTCTCTGGTTTGGCAAGAACAATTAAAAGAGCACAAATCAGATATCTCAGCATGTGGAAGCAGGTTCTCCACTAATGGATGTGTAAATGTATGTAAATATGTCCTTTTATGCCCAAGAACATCTGCTGTACATGTGGATTTCTGCTCACAAGCTAGACATGCTACAGTAATGAATTACTGAAGTATAAGGTTGCTCATACTGCTTTGATGAAAATAATGTGTCCTCCCCTGCATTCATGATAAACTCTTATATCTGAGATGCTGTGCTCACACTTCTAATAATAAATGTTCTTCTGTGCCTGCCAATGATGTGTACAAAGGCACTCTTAAAAATGCCTCCATCTGAGGATATCCCCAAATGTTTTTCCAACATACAAGACAAATAGGAACGCTGATAGTTTTATTAAAATGATTTTAAAAGGATTATTGATTTTTAAGGAATCAAAGGGTTTTGTCAATAAAAACTAAGAAAAGCAAACCTTCCTTTCCCCAGTGAAAACGATGCTTAACAAATTCAGACAACATGCTTCTTTTTTCCAAAGGTTTAAAGTTTTTCCTTTCCTTTTTAATTTCTGTTAATCTGTTCACCTTGAAAACAGGACATAGAAAAAGAAAAAAAATGAGAGAAGGCTGCGGGAAGATAAAGGAAACAAAAGGGAAGAGTAAAATCTATTCTGAAAGTCCAGTATTTTAAAAATGTGTGTTTTAGCTAATTTTAATGGAAATACCACTTTGAGGCTTATCTGATTTGCCATCATGGACAATAACTATGAAATAATATTACCTCCAGATTGCACTATAGAAAGCCTGATCTCAATTTGCAAGCAGATTGAAACCACTTGTACTTAAACTGATTGAGATTTGAAGCCATTTGGACCATGTGACCTTTGTGTTATAGAGTAGAAGCAAAAAAAATTAATGTTTTAGTTTCCACTTCAGGTAATGAATAATTCATGGTGAGGTTTGAGTGCCTTGAATAAATAAATAAAAAATGTTAATTTCAAGAGGCTGAGATTGAATAATAAAGTAAATACTATTTGAGATAATTTCATCAGATGTATTTTAATGAATACTGCTAACAGAATTATCTTCCTTTTTTGGAAGGAAAGAGGAAAATCTTTGTATCAATTAAATGTGACTCAGACCATTGAAATAATAATAAATTTCTTCATATAAAATTTAGACATAGCAAATTTTGAGACTCATATATATATACAAAACACAAAACCATTTCAATATATATGAGTTTTATATTAAAAAAATTAGGATATACCAGCTGGTCAATGCTACTGTTTGCTGAGCTTTAAAATGAAGAAAAGAGAGAGGTAAAGAAAATTTAGTAGGGAAGACCAAGCAGGTGTACAAGTAAACCAAAAATACACTCACTCAAAGAGGAGTAACCTACTATAATGTTGTCTATATAAAACAACCAAAAGACCTTGTGAAAATTAGGCTCCACGTTTTGTTTTTTTTTAATGGATTAATGAAATTGCTGATATTAGAACCAGCAATGATAAACCAAAGTGAAAGGGGGAAGACTAAAAAGTAAGAGCTGATTTTAACATAGCGTGAAATCTTTTCAGTGTTGCTTATCAAAGCAAAGAGCAGAACACCGTTTAGTGGTTCCCCTTGTTGAATGATGGAAGGAAGACAACAGCTGTAATGTTTTGGATTTTTTTCTGGTGCTCTTTAAAGAACTGTGAAGCTACAGGGAAAAAAACCATTCTGCTGCCTCTTTGCTTCTTGTGTTAGAGCAAAAGCCATAAAATGCTGACACAAGATTTACTGTCCCCAGATTTTCAGTTTAGCTGATCAGAATAAATGACAGCAGCTTTAGGAGTTGAGGTTCTCTCATCCCCCTTGTCCACATGATCTTGTGCCTCTGCCTTTTCATCTGTGCTGTCCTTCTCTTTTAAAATAACAAAGCTTATTTTTTACAATAGCTTGATTTCTTTGATTGTAATGTGATGTCTCACTAATTTCTTGACATAGCCTCTTTTGGAAGGGGAATCTTATGGGCCCTGGACTTCACCAGTTATGAAGTAAGAACAATAATATTACATTGTTGAAAAGCTATATTGTCATCTTGCCAGTATTAAGCACTTTTAACATTTACATTGTTGGAAAATGCAAATAGAACCACTCCTTTTTTCTTCATTTGCTAAATAGCATTGAGATATTCACTATATTGCTCTGCAACACCCCCTGGGATAGTATGGACATGGACATGAATAGCAATATAGAGATCTCAATAGTAGTCTTAAAAATAATGTAATGATCTTAATAATAAAATAGATATATTTTAGCACCTAAAAATCAAATTTAATGGAAAATTAGTATTATTAATATATATTTGATGCTTCTCTTCAAAGCTTCACAGTGTTTGGGGCAAGGTTCATACTATCTGTGTATTGCCTAATTTATTGCACTCACATGCAGAAAAAAATAATGAGCAAAGGCATGTCATTTAGAGCTAGATGGAAGCATTCAGGAGCTCTGTGTCATGGTGTTCTCAGCTCTCTTCAGACAAAGTGCTCTCACCCCCACTATTTTCAGAGCTTTTGTGTTAACCAGTATTTTTAGCGCAAATCTCACACTGGAAAAACCTGCTGGTTTACATAGTTCATTTCTTCAAAGGAAATACTGCTTCATAATAAATTTGAGCAATACTGTGGTAGGAAACAAGAAAATCAATATTGAAGCTGCATGCACAGGGAAATGGATATAATAATTTTACCACCTTTATATGCTGTGAAAGAAAAAGCATCAGTGCTTATTTTTTGACAGGAAGTATTTATTCACACAAAATTGCACGGACCCAATGACTTCAGTTGACTACGTTTTTCTTCACAGCTAATCCACTCCAGCAAAATGAAAGGCCTGTAAAATGTGTGCACTTGGAAGGACTCCATCCATTACCTTGACAAAGTTTAAGGGAGGATCAGTTGCTTAGGCCTATGAAAGGGCCATTCCTGTTGTCAGGGTCTGATTCTGAAGTTTTCAAGGGCATAGATGTTCATATTCACAGCATAAGGAAGCATGGACAGATCTGTAATAATTACACTAATGTTGTAATAAGAAAAATTGGATGGAGGGCACTTACTAAATGTATTCTCTTTACTTTCTAATGTTTTGATTACCAACTAGGATGTTCATTTGGAAAAAAATAAACTCTGGTGACAAGACCTAGAGGTATATTTCGCTAACCTATTAGTTCAGTTGTGAGGCATACTGTTAGCTAACAACTCCAATTCTTGTTAATACATAGTAACCAAAATCTAAATTTTATACATAATAATTGGAGCCCAAAGGTTAAAAATGGGTAAAACATCCCTATTCTGTTGTAATTGTGCTAACCAAAACATGCATATGATTATCTTTGGTAAGTTAACAAAACGTGAACTTCCTTAAAAGTAATCCCATTAATTGTGAAATCAATTTTACCCAACTCCAAAACTGGGATTTTCCTTAGATGATAAGGAGTGATACATCCTGTGCTCTTGCTCACTGAAAATTCTGTATCATTATATTGTAGTCTAGTCTCGTTTTGCTGAATATTTAAAGGTTTCATTTGAACCATCTGACTGTATCTATACTTGTCCTGTAAGATATGAGCTACAAAGGTCTACTGAGAATATCTTGAAAAGTGAAACAATCAGTCCAATATAGGTAGATCAGATTATATATTTCCTTTAATTGTAAGGGATTAACCTTAGTTTTTTGGTTCACCTAAAGGACTAATGCACTTAAAATAGCTTAATACCTAAAATAATTAATTTCTATTGCTGAAAGAAACTCACTGAAATAAGAATGAGCTGGCACAGGGAATAAATCTACTCTGGATTTTCTTGTGGCTGTGAGGTCTGTCCTACATAATTACTTTAGTAGAAGAACTTGAAATAGCCAAGTAGTAATTCCTTAAAGCTCTCCTATATCAATAGATGTGATGAAAAGCTGCCTTTCCTAATTTAATGCAAAGAATGTCATATGGAATTTGTTGAGGATCTTTCCTTTTCAGGAAAAAAAATTGAGTAATGAGTACTCTCTGATGATTTCATATGATTAGAGTCCTTTCTTTTGGGAAGATTTCTGAAGCACTCTTTGGATTACTGCAGGAAAACAAAAAAGGACAAAGTAAACCAAGACATTCTCATTTCATGTTGCTTTCTCAGAGATATCCTTTAATTTTGAGACATCTGGCAAATAAGAGCTAATCCAAAGCCCAAGAAAAAGATGCTATGGCACCTATCTGCTGGGAGAAACTTTTCTGTCCATAAGAATAAAAAGGACACTTGAATTCTTTACTAAGAAAATAAAGTAGAAATTGTGTTCTGTGTCCATTTCTCTAAGTAAAGTGGCCTCATTGACCTCCTGCCTTCTATGTCCTTAGAAGAAAATTGTTTAGTTCTCACATTCACTGACGTTGCTCCTAGCACACTTGACATATCTGTGCATGTTACTGCTGTTTCTGCATCTTACAACTGCATCCTGGATACCTTTCAGTCTTATTCAACCATTCTTGTTACAGCCTAACAAGATCTTTCTTGATTTTTTTTTTAGCATTTAGGTTTTAATATTTATTCTGGGATTAAGAGGGCATTGTAATCAAAATTGGGAGATCCTTATCCCACCCACAGATGGAGTGACAGTTCACTGGCATTGAATTTGGCTTGGCTGTAAGAAAATGTATATGGATATGTAGTTGAGTGCGAGGGGGGTCTCAGGAACAGTTTAGAGAAATGTCTGTCAGGAATGATCCAACAGCACTTTATCCAGAGGTGTAATGGAGAGCAGTGCAAAGCGGCAGATCTCTAGGATCTCAGATTTCCTCTCACCCTGCACTTCTGTGGGTTATGTGCTCTCTTGAAGCCAGTTTTTTTAGAGACTCAATAATTATTTCTCCAGTACAACAAATCTAATGTCTTTTTGGGCAATGCTTCTACATTCGGGCAAATTCCATTATGGATTAAACTCACACATCTGGACTACTTCTGTTATGTTCTAAGGATTCACTCAGCATTCCATATCTGCAATGCTCATTGTCGGGATACATGCACACACAAGCATGCACAGAACTGTGTTCTAATATAGACATACTATCCTTTCAAGAAAACTGCTAAGAAAACATTAGCCACTTATTTCTGACATATTTTAATTACCATGCCTATTTCCAGCACTCTCACTCTAAGGGCCAGCTAAACCCAAAAGAGTGGGAAAAATCTCTCCTTCTACCTTTCATTTCAAATGGACCCAAGCAGAAGATAGGTGATTTTGTACTATACACACAATCATTCCAGACATCAGAAAATGGGAACACAGCTTTCTGGACAACATTATTTTTTACCAGGGTGCTTTGTTTTTATGTGTGCTTTTCTTTCTTTTTCAGAGATCCGCCAATTTATTCCAAAAAAAGGCTTAGAAATGATAAGAGGAGAAAGGACACATTTCAAATCTGGAACCTGTCATAAGTGCAGTGCATTTCACAAATAGGACACTTTGAAATAGGAGATGTATATTTGTACAAGTTCATATACCACCTAGCAAAATAGGCTCTTCACTTTCACTGAGGAATCTGAACTATTATGTTATAATTATTTAAAAATCTTTTAGCTGTGTCTCCATATCTGTAAACTTTTCTTTATATCTCTTGGGAATGCTGCTCTTTATGACACCCAGCATCCACTTAATGTTGATGTCAGAGTGGGCTGCAGGGCAGGAGACTTGTTCTGCCTCTACTATAATTTACTGCTGTGTTTTGTCCTTCAGCCTTTCTCTTACCAGAAAAGGGGGCACAAGGGGAATTTCTTCATCTAAAAAGAATGAATTTGTTTTGTCTGCATGATAGCACAGTCTCCAGAAGGCTAAGCCCTGTTTAAAGCAGCAGAGGAGTATTCACACTCTCAAATCAGGTGTCCGGATGTTAAGCACAAGCTCCTGTTATACTGAGCATAGTTCAGTAGAATTTTAAAAAATATGAATAATTTGGATTTTTGTTGCACTGAGGATTTCAGCTGTAAAATCAACATATGCCTGCTGTCTCTCTCATTGCCTTTCTTATTCCTACCACTTTTATCTTGCTGATGGTTTTGGATGGTTCTCAATTGTTTTTGTTACAGCCACACAAAAGTAGTGAGCATTCTGCACCTCTAGGTAGGGAGTCTTGGGGGTTTTGGCACAAAAGGAAAGCTGTGGTAGAGAACAGAGTATCACAGAAGTGCCGAGGTGGGAAGGCATCTTGGAAGATTGATTGGTCCAGCTCCTCTGCTCATCCTGAGAAGGATATCCCTTCTAGTTTTGAGTATCTCCAAGGACAGAGACTCTACAGCTTCTCCAGGAAACCTGTGCCAGTGAAATTATTGAATCTGTACTCATGCAACTATTAAATCTATTCAAATAAGATAAAACAGGACACGTAACATATACCTATGTTACACTTTCTACAAGCTGTTTAATAAAAAAAAAAAAAAAAAAGGAAGGAAAAGAAGAAAAAGCATGTTAGCCTTTGCAGAAAAACAGCAATATTACAGTACTGTTGTATACAATGAAACAAAGGAGCATCCAAAAATATTCAAGTGAAATGTTTGGTTTGAAGAAAACAAAAGAGGAAATCTGAGTCCTTTACTGGGGATTAATTTGAAGAATGTACTTTAAGGGATAAGCAGATGCAGCAGTACTGGCATAAAAGTAATTCTATGTAAAACACATACAAGCTGCTTTTGTCACAAAATTAACTACTTTCAAAAGAGTTTGCTATATTTCCCACAGGTGAAGTAATGGTCGGAACTATTACTTGAACATAATTTCAGTGATCAAATAAGGCTTTTATTATTAAAAAATATTTGAATTCTCATTTCCAGTTTTTATTAACCTTTGGTAGTTTTTTGTAGACTTTGAAAAGAAAAATCCTGTATTTTAAATAAATTTTTAAGTACGTATTTAAGTACATATAAATTTAAATTCATTTTACTTAAGGGTCATATGAAGACTCTTTCAGAATGAGAATGAAAGTTTAAGTGTGTGTGGCAAAGTTTTTTTCTCTGGCAAAACACAGGAAAAGGAGAAATACAATTGACACAGCACATCCATGGCACTGGACACTTGGACTTGTTGAACGATCTAAGGTTTTCCTTTATTATTCTGTTGAACATATGACTAACACTCAGAATAACCTTTATATTTGGATGTAAGAAGGAGAAAAATGTAAAATGGGGAGAATAAAACCAGGATTCACATGTAAGGCCTTGGACTCGGGGAAAATAAAAAAGAGATTATATGTTGTCATTGAATGGTTTTTATTTTATGTGTCATTGATTGCATATGTGTCTGACACAGAAGATTTATGTGCAATGCACAATGCTAATTCCCTATAGGCTTCATTAAATGGCTTAGGTTTTTTGAGCTATGAGCTTGTTAAATCAAGAGTTTTAAATCAAGCTTAATTGTAACATTCTCAATTTTGATCTTTTCTTCCAATCCATTTGCTGTGGGAACTGCTTTATAACTAAAAATTCTGAGCACAGCACTGACTGAATAAGTTTTATCAAAGCAAGGAGGATAACTGGAAATGATGATCATATTCAGTAGCCCACTTATTTTTATCATGTACAGTATGTGTTTAGGAGTTCCAAATATATATTCATGCATTGTGTACTTGTGCATATGTATATAAATGTGTATATATAAAGTTATCATAAAACAGTAGAATATTTCTACCTGTTCATCATCAGATTATTATAATAGCCACAGTAATTTCCCATGAGCCATTTGAAAACAGAACAGTGCTTCTGCAAACCCCTCCAATTCATAATAATATAGTATTAGAGACACTATATATGCATATATGTGCCTAATACATCTTTCTATACACATTCTATACATAGGTGTTCACATACATGTGTATATATAAGTACAGCATGATGAAAACATCTTTGCCGCAGACTGTTATTTTCTCTAACTTTTGCAAGCCTTTTAGTTATTTACAGAATTTGCAGATTTAATGAATGATTAAATTGATAGACTATATCTAAATTAGAGAATTTCTAGACATTTTGTAGTTCAATTTATATATGCTTCTTGTTACCTATGTTGAATTGGCATTGAATACTAGAATGGAACTAGTCCAAATGAAATAAAACCACATTGAATTTAATAAAAATATGTGTACTCTTTGTACCACAAATAATTAGTCAATGAAACTACTTGTCAGAAAATACTGTGGATAATTGCCTAATAGTATGAAAACAATAGTGTGTATTACTAATACTGTACATAATTGCATTAGCTAAACTTAAAATGTAGAACTGATACCAATAGTCATGACGCAGAATAAAATATAAAATTACCCATTTAACAGAGTAGAAAGAAATACTCCCCACAGACATATGATTGCATGATTATCAATTATGTATTTGGACAGGCATAGATTTTAAGTCCCTAGAATTCATTCTAATTATGTCATCTCATTAGATGATGATTAGATGTTACAAATGAAATACTGACCAGTGAATGAATCTTGGGATCTATTTGTTTATATTTGTGCATGCCTTAATTGTTTCCCAAAACATTTCACAGGTATACATTTCAATTTCTTTTTGATATGAGGCATCAATGCTTGAAAATAAAGCACTTCTTTTTTATAGGCAGATCATCTGCAGCCCAAATGGGTACTTTTTTAAAAGAAAAGTGTTGATATTTTGATTTGCATCAAGACAAATCAGTGGGTACAAGATGTTATGACTAGGAAAGAAATAATTCATACAGTAGTCTATATTTGTGCTCCAATTCTCTAGATTTTTCTGTTGTTCTAAAGACAAAGTACAAAGACACTTCAAGTTGATATAAAATGAAAATAACTTTTATGCAAAATTATTAATAATGGACAGTAGATACTGCAAAGAAATAGTTACCATAAAGGCATAAAACCTGAATTTATGCAAGTCATATATATTTTTTTGTGATTTATCATCTCCAAGGGAGTATATAGTTTGATAGCCTCATGCTATATAGAAATTTAAGATGCTCTTAACACTTTGAGCTGCATCTATGTCTGTCGGTTGATTTGAGCCCCATTTTTCATACTGTTCTTTTACCAGCTTAGCTTCTTTTAATTTTCATTTTGCCTGTTTATTCTTTTGTGTTTGCTCTCTATCATAGTCTATTATTTCCTTTCCCTATAATTGTTTTTACTTATTAATCCATTCCTTATTCTATGACTCAAGAATGATTTCACTGCGAAAAGCTTTCTTTCCTATAATTTTTTAATAGCAATCTTTGATCCTCTTGTCCTTGAACTTCACCCTGTGCCTCTTTGCTCAACCTTTTTCTCCATTTACCCTTCTTTACCTATGGTAAAGTTAGGATAAAAAGCTTTTTCTCTGCTTTCATTTCATAAGCTCAGTACTTTGTATTTTTTGAGTTCCACATGCAGAGTCAATGAATCAATAACTGCTGGATTCTCACATGCAGAAAATTGAATAATTTTCTAAAATTCAGAACAAGCAAAGCTTTCCTTTTCCCTTCCCTCTGCTTCTCCTCTCTTATGACTGCAGATCTTCTAGTGCTGCTCTCCACCTAATTTTTGAGACTTTCTTCTCCCCATTCTCCTCTTTCCACTCAGGCCAGTAGATTTTTCCTAGTACACCATTACCTCAGTTAACACTGTCACAGGGAAGATTTTAATATTATTTTCATCTAGGACAGGGACATTCCTGGTATTAGAAAGATGTGAGAAGTTTTATGTTTGGGTGTGATGCCCTTAGTGCAAAGACAAGAAACAGCATGACATGAGATGGAGATGAGAGGCTCTGCCATGCTCTTGGAGCTAGCAAACCGTTTGATCACAGACCACTTGTAGCAGGGAGAGTCTGCATCAGATGCCTTTGATAGATTTTCAGACTCTATGGGTGGATAATGAACATCTGCTTTGATGCTTAGCTCTGACCTCAGGCCAATTTGATATTCATTTTATATCACATCTGTCTAGGAGATGATACTCATCCCTCTCTTTCAATATTTTCTTTCATATATCTCTACTGAGACTTTTTTTCCTTTCATGTTGCTTTATCAATTTCTTTCTTTCCTTCTACCTGCTTCAGGATATATTCTCATGTCTTCTGTGACATTCTATTTTAATCAGCGTCTAATTTACCTCTCTCTTTCTTACAGCACTGAGATGTGGTAATAGCTGAACTTGTTCCAGTATCATGTAGTGAAAAAAAAGATTTCTAATAACAGAGGCATGATCCTGATCTCATGTTGCTTAAAACCAATTCAGCTGATGATCTGAAAGGCATTACTCTTGATTTATTTTAAGTGCAATGGGGTCAAGTCCTTTAAACACGAAATACCTGCAGCATTTAATTTTCTGTTTCATATGCTCTTAAAACTTATTAAATGATGTGTTACAGAGTCTGCTAAAACTTATGACATTTTACTAGTGGAGACAAAGCTTAAGGACTTATTTTTTTGGACACAGTTTATAGGGAGGATCAAGATAAATTTTAATTCCTAGACATCAGTGATCAAGAAACCAGTATTTATTTATCCATCACTTCAGACTTTGTCCAATACACACATTTCCTTCCATGGGACTATCAGTAGTTAATGTTCTGTTCTGTTTTTACTTAAAAAGCAGCAATTATAACACTGTTTGAACACCTTGTGTTTCAGTTTCCTCATCCATTTGAAACTCAACAGTTTGGTCATCTTTACACTTGACGTGACATACACATTTCACTCACTAACGTTAATCTTCTCCTGTGGCAAAGATTCTTCTTTCACAAGGACTTAACCATGGGGTTCAGGCTTTGAACATACTCTCTTTTATTTCTTAGGAAAGATTGTTGGGCTTTATTGCCAGATTTGTCTTGAAAGTCTTCCAATCTGTAGATCTATTTAATATTTTGTCCTCTAAACTCAGTCCATTATCTTCTTTTGCAGAATGAATGTTCTCCCCCTGCCAGTGATAAATAGATGTGTTTTTGTTGTATTAGCAGTCTCCTCAACTTAATTGACTAATCAAAAGTTCCTTAATACATCAAGATCTCTTCTTTGGCAGCTACCTGGATTTCTTCAGCAAGCTTTAGATTTTTTTATCAAGTGTAGATTAAAACCAAACTATATTAATAACTTTGCAATTAATATCTTTTAACTGAGATATTTCTCAAAAAAATAATCAGTTATTTGGGGCTGAATACAAGCTTGAGGTGGCTGATACCCAGATCCTTAGGCATATTAAAAAAGCATTTTGCAAAAAGTTTTGCAAGAAAAATTAATGAGCTTCAGATAGCCTTAATTCAAACAAGAGTACTCTTTATGCACTCTTTGAATGGCTGTGGAACTACATTCAGAGATCGTCAGTTACTGTGAAAAAACCCCTGACTTTATTTGCTGTAGCTGCAGATTTTATAGATTTTACATTATTAAGGAGTCCTTAGCAAAAGTAGTTTCAATTTATTAGTTCTGAAGATATGATATTGTTACATATTCAAAGCAGTGTTAGTGACAGTGTACCTCAAAGACAACATTGGAATTAGAATTAATGCTTGTTTCCAAAAAAATATTGTTCTATCCCATAGGTGGGGACAAAAAAAAGGTATTCAGCAGTCTTAGGAAAAGTAATTTCAGTATATTAGTTTCTTACGCATCTATATTTTCTAAGACAATTGAGTTAAACAGAAGTATGAGAATAAAAGGAAAACAACGCAAAACACGCAGGAGTTACAGTTTTGTTTGCTTGTTTTATTTTCACAATAGAGATTTGCCAGGGAGTTTGTGACTGATAAGATCCTTATCTAGTCTCCCAAAGGGCACACTTAATGGATGACTAGATTACACTGAGATGCAAAAGTTAAAAGTAGAACATTTAAAAAATATCAACTCCTTTGCCTAAAGGTTTATATTCAAGATTATTAGATTTAGAAGGAAATGTAATGTGGGGGCATATGTTCATGCATCATTGGTTATGTCTTCCTATAAAGCTTTTAGTACCAACGTCTAGAAATGGGAGATTGGATTGGATAACCTGAGTTGGAAACTCCGTGGCAGTTTTCTCAATATATGGCCATACTGTAGTAACTGGCTGAGTCTGAATTTGCTGTACTACTTCATACAGCAACAAAATTGTTGGTGAATGTATATGTGTTAGAAAAATTACCTACCTTTTCTGGTCAGAAATAAATATTTGTTTTATTTACAAGGGTCTTGTTTTATGGGATGTGTTTTAGTTGAACAGTAAGAGATGCTTGCTATTCTGCTCATATCATTGGCTGCACTGGAAGGAGAAAAGCTTGTTTCTACTTTTTAGGATGATTCAGTTTCTACAAGACGTGTTTCCACATTAGTCATTTATTATGCAACATTTCAGCAACAACAGAGGAATGAAATGGAGGTTTTGCAATATCAGGATAGGAAGTCAGCATGCAAACAGAGCCAAGCATCCTTCTGTGTGGGCACCTATCTGTGAGACAATTCTGTGACCTCTGCCTCAAACTGTGATGACGCACTACTGTAACAAGAGAGACACAGAGACCACAACGGAGTCAGAGAGGAAAAAGAAAGTTTACTTTTCACTTTCAGTTTATATAGATTTCCAGAAATGAGACTACATTGGAAGACTGAGGTTCAACCTCTTCAATTCCACTGATCTGAGAAAGTGTCTATCAATTGTCCCTCCTACAGAGAAGAATGTAAACAATATAGATATTTATAGAAACA
Source organism: Cettia cetti (assembly GCA_013401135.1). Lineage (NCBI taxonomy): Eukaryota > Metazoa > Chordata > Aves > Passeriformes > Sylviidae > Cettia > Cettia cetti. The sequence goes on along the minus strand of VZUI01095871.1, from coordinate 11,412 downwards.
TTTCTTTGTTTACATGAAAATGTAAAACAGAGAAATGTGAGAAATTCTGACTCCAATTTAGAAGGCTGAAAAACAGGGCGACACTGTGATTCTTCTGAAGCTGATGTCTTGGAAAGCAGGTTTCCTCCACCCAGTGAAGAGGCTGTACTTCAGAAAAAAATCCTCCCTCCATTCTAAAAAGGATGCTGAGAAAGAAAGGTAAATCTGAAAATACATCCCTTTTAAATACGAGCAAGGAAAAAAAAATAAAGAAGGCGGCTCTCCAGCCTTTAATAAAACCTGTTTTTTTAGATATACAGAAAAAAACCAATAAAAATTACTTTTATCATGGTACTATAAATGTTTAGGCCAGGAAAGTGTTTATGGAGACAGGAATAAAATTGACAGAACATGACAATGCTTCTTAAAATAATCTGTTTTAAAATAAAATCTCACTACTGATAATAACATACTGATTTTTTCTTTCTGATCCTATAACATTTTTTAAAGATTGTACTGAAACAAAAAGTAGTGTATAAACATTTTTGTTTATTTTATTTACTGATAAATAGACTTGACTGACAATGTATTTATATTATTCATGAAAGGGGGGGATTTTTCTATGTTTAGACTACAATTAAGATTTCTTTTATAAGCAGTTGGTAAATTACTGTTACAGATCTTTTGTGATATTAAAGCACTACTATTGATACCACAATGTTAATGTCTAAGAAGTGAAAAATAAAATAAGAGTTTCAGAGAACAAACACAGCAGGGGGTTTCGCCTTTTAGGAAATAAAAAAAAAATTGAATTTCCTAATCAAAACTGCTTCTGTTGCAAACATACACAAACCAGGGAGTAAGGCATGACAATAAAAGTCAACAATTAATGAGTCATCAAGAATGGGCACATTAAAAATTATAAATTCCAAAGGCAACTACAACGGTGTTGGTGCAACAGGAGACCCAGGGTAGGACTCAGAATATAAGTTAAAGAAGTCCTTCTAAATGCCTTACAAATAGGTCAGTTCTGAAAAGAAGGACGTATGCAAGCCATAAGCTTTTGCTTCTTTATTTTCTTAGCTTCTCTGCATTACATTAGGAAGCAGGTGTTAGTTGTAGAAGTAATGCTGTGGTAACAGTAAGGATCAAGCGATGTGAGGAGGGTAACACTTCTGAAGAAAATTTTATCTCCTGTAGCAAGGATGAAAAAGAGGGGAAGAAAACAAGAAACAAAAATATAAAAACATGATGGCCTGTTTCTTCATTAAATTGTCCGATGTCTTTCAAACAGCTTAACTCTTCCAGTTGTTTCAGCCAGCCTAGCAAAGGTATATGTCCTTTCCTTATGAATCTCTCTCCTCCATTTTTAACTAATTCACAGAGACCTTTTTTTCATTTTTCCTTACCCAGATTGTATTGAACAGAATTCTGAAAAGCAATTGTAAAGTCAATTTTAGTGCTACTTATATGCTTCGTTGTGCAAAACAGTTGAACAGTCACATGAATTTGAAGAGTGACAGGTCAACAAGACTTTTCCAAAAAAACCCAAAACATATCTCCCTGAAATTCTAAGATCATTTTTCACTTCACACAAAGAAGATAACTTAATAGGTAATATTAAAATGTTTTATTTACTTAGGTGTTTTGATTGCAATATAATTGTATTATATTTTATTAGATCCCTGGAAACTCATTGAATTCTTGATTATGGGGCATGTCTGTGCCATAAATCTATGGGAAAAGAAAGAAAGAGATCTCCCTGTTTCCCTGATGAATAAACTTTTCTGTGTAATTTTTTCCTCATATTTAGCAGTCTGAGAAGATCAGATGATCATCCCATTCTAATGTCTGAGCCTAACCTTTCAGCTGGGAAAATTTTATGTGAAAACTGACATTATGGACACTTAACATTTTGTGAAATCTTCTCTCAAAGACCACAAAAAGCACAAAGTCCTTGGTGGCTCCCAGAAAAAGATGAAGATAAACAAATGCAAATATATGTAGATTTAGAATTTGACTGAAAATCAAGTCAGACATCAATGTACATTATCATAATGTATCAGTGCTGTAATTGTTTCCTCTTACATTTTCAATTTCTAAATATCCTTAATGAGAATTAAGGAGCAGAATTACGTCCGGTACTCAACATGTGGGGACTCATACAGACATTTTCCAATTTTTTTTAATGGCTTTCCTAAAAATTCCTAACATTTTAACTTTTGACAACTACTGGAAATACAGAGGCCTTACTTAAAGGTCTTAAATCAGGTTGTGTTGCAGGACTATGACATCTCCATATATGCATATAAAATGGGAAGGGTGCATATTGATGTGCACATTTTACTTTAATATTTTCCTTTTGGCTGTAGAATGCAAATGCAGAGAAAATTAATCAGAAAAATATAGTCTGCTTTTTCTCTGCTCTAAATGGCTGCTTTTAATTTGACCCATTTAATTATTTTTCTTGGAAATATATTAGTTTTCTAATATAACATACAAAGTATTAGGAAAAAAAGAGGATAAACTAAATGTCCTTTTAGAACCGGACAGCTGTTTTTCACTTTGTTATTGGAAGGTTAAGTACAAAAGAATATTCTGCTATGTGGTTTTAGATTAATTCTTTAGGTGAAGTATTCAGCAAAAAAAGTGAGAGCATGTAACTGTTTAAAATACAGAAAAATCCAGATAAGAAGACACTTTCTACTAAACACAGGTACATCTCAGATGAATCAGAAATTAAGGATTTATACTGAATGTATTGAAAGAACCTAATTCACCTGAGATTTATGAACTCATGGCAGGTCTTTTCCAGTTGAATCAGTTGTGAGGATATGGTGATGGAAGTAGTTTGGGATGCCATTTTCTTTCTACTGCTAGCTCTAGGAAGACTGGCAGAATAATCAGTAGATAAATGACTTTTCTGTTTCAAAACTAGCACTAAATCAATAGTAATCCTAGGTTGTTGGGTCCAGACCTCCACTAACTGAAGCAACCACATAATACAAATCTGTTGCTATTAGATACCAGTTGGTATTAAGTGGCTGTCCCACTTCAAGCATCAAACTAAAGGGACATTGGAATTCTGTAGTAGCCTAGATTTTGAGTTTATACTGTCAATATTTCTCTTAAAATTGTCCTGCAGTGCTCAATGATCCTCCAAATACATGGATTTCTATATCAGCACAAGTGAGAAACACTGTTGAAGAGTATTAGCTCTTTTTCTACCACAGTTTAGTTTGTGGAAGGTAGAAATCAAGATCCAACTGCAAACAATGTAACATATTTTAGCAGTGCATGATGAATATTGTGTTGGCTGTCTTTTCCTCTGCCTCACCTGTTTCCTCAATGGGAACATCTGCTGGAAAGTCAGCTAAGCTTCCATGTGGATTTTTCCTCAGGGTGCGCTTAAAAAGAACAGAAAATATGCTTTATTTTAATGCTGTTGGTTCTTCTGGAACTCTACATAAAGAGCAAATTTTGCATCAAGGGGAAAAAACCAAACATACACGGGGGAAAGAAGAGGTGAATACCTACTAAATAAACCAGTAATGACAATCATCTGTTCAGAAATTGTGTTTATCAGTGCATACCTTTTCCTTATTACCTCTCAGAAGGCTTTCAGAAAGTCAATAAGGTGCTCTGCTTTATTGCTATCCCAACCTCTTACGTTGTCAACATTTACAAAAGTGTACAAAAGTTTCATTTCTGGCAAAAAACTCAGGAGCTTGGGTCCAAACATTTCTTCTGTGCTGTGGTGAAACCAACCAACCAAACTTTCTTGTGATGGCACTGTACCCACAATCTCCCATGTTCTTTACTCATCCTTTAATTTAAATTTTGGTGTAATGCTCCTCAATAATGAACAGTTCATTACTTCTCATGTCTCAAGACATGTAACAAAGAAGAAAATCAGTATCATTATACAATTTTTTTTGTTGCTGTTATTTGATAAAATGGCTGTCATTGACAGGGAAAAAACAAAATGCCTTCATTATGAGACACAAGACATTACTTTCAGAGTGAGTTATAACAACTTTGTAATTATATGCTTAACGAGCAAACATGATTGAAAATCTAATCTTCCACAAATTATTTATTAGAATATGTGAATATTGTAAACTATGGCTAATCAGACAAATTAAATATCCTCTTTATTTCCAATCTGAGAATATCTACTAAACATATTTGACACATCAGCAGAGATCAAGATAACAGAAATTGTGAGTACTCATTAACAGATTTCGGTCTTTATAACAGAAAAAATTGAAAACAGATTTTTTCACGTTACTGTATACAAATGTGTCACGTGGGTCACTAGTCTGATTTTTTTATGCCATTTCTAGGATGAGAGGAACTATGGATGCGTGGAAAAATATGACTGATTGGCAGAAGAGCTATGTTTTGTGTTTTTCTCCACCACAGCTGTCCTGGAAGTTCCTTCAAAGGCCATCTGACACATTTTGGTCAAAAAATTTCCTGGTATAGTGTGATTTTTGGCCCTTAAAAGAGATGTGTGGTGGTCTGTTACAAGTGCATACATTGAGGATGGATGTGATGGAAGACCTGTCCATGAGGACATGCTGTCTAACAGATTTCAAGCAGCTCTGGGTAGGACAGATACACAAGGAAAAGTAGCAGATGGACAGTTTTTACACCAGGGATTGGCATTTTTGGTGTGAGCCTGGGCAAAAGGCAAAGAACTAACTTACTGACATCCTCAGTACTGGGGCACGGTGCCTGGGGAAAGGAGGGCCTGACAGTGGTGGCTTTTGGGAGCAGTCTGAGCCAAGTGGGCTCAGATCACAGTCACTGCTAAGGAGGGCATGGTTAGTGTTCATAGCCTGCACAGCCAGGGGAGTTCAGGCTAGAAAGAGCACCAAAAGAAGCCTAATTCAAACATCTTTGTACTTTAATTTATTCATTCTGTTTCCCTTTAGGCAACACTAGTTTTACTAGATACCAAGACTCATTCCATGCTTGATATAAAAATGCTCCAAACAAATGGTAGAGTGATTTCCTCTATTTTGGCCAATAACCTAAACAACCCCCAAGTGTTAGCTACTTCTCAATGACAACTAAAGAACTAAAGAACCATGAGGCAGGCTTTGTTTAAAGTATTTGGGCAGCAGATTCTCCTATGTGACAAACGAGCAGGAAGAAATTCAGCCTCATTCCTAGATCTGACTGTGTTTCCTTGTCAGGTTGCAGGTACATATGGAGTGAGACCCTCAGGCATGTACTCATTTTTGTGTTCCCTTTTCCATCCCCTGCCCACTTCCACCAGTTGTTACACAGGCTCTTCCAGCATTCACTGAAAAAAAATCCTGGGAATGAATGCACTGGGAGGCACAGTTTATCTCAGCATGTGAGATAGGCACAGCCTTCAACAGGTGTATGCTCTATTTAGAGGTCAGAATTAGCAGTCACCTACTGCAGATTCTAAATTAATTGGTCCTGGCATGCTACAGCATGCATTTGAGGCTCTAACTACAGTATGAGCAGACATATCTGCTCTCAATGAGGCTCAGGCCCTGCAAAATGTTTTGTTTGTTTGCTTGTTTTGTTAGTTTCTTTCAGAATCTCTAAAAATGTGGAAAGTCACAAGAAAGTCAATGTTAGATTCTGCCTAGACTTAAGTTAAAGTTTCATGTATGCTTCCTTTCACTAGTGTAATCCTAGAGGGATAAAAGAACAGTGATTCTTTTGTCACAACACTCAAGATCAGGCAAGAAAAATTCCTTGGACAATTAAGTGCTCCTATCTAACTCCTAAAATCAAAAACTTGTAAACCAGCCTGTGACAAACTCGAAAGGATGAACTTTAAAATCTCTGCAGCCTCCTCCAGAGTCTTCCCCGTTCTCATATTCCAGAGTCACACCAATGGTTTCCATGACAAATCTAGCTGCAGTCCAATCTCAGCTCTTTCTCAGTCACTGCAGTACAACTGCACCATGACCTATTGCTGTTATGACTTCCAGACAACCTTTTTCATCAGCCTATCATAAATCATTCTGTCTCTCATTGACTATTCCATTTACTGCTTATAAATACACTGGATAGGAAATGCGGATACGTCTTCAAACCATAGACTAAGAACACTGTTTATGACTCTTTGACAGAGATTTCTAAATCATGTCCTCTGGATACACACAGGTTTTACTACTCCTTCTCAATAGCATGCTGCATCCTTTCCATTTCTAAAGATTTGAAGGGAACTTGGTGACCTCAGAGGAGCTGCATTTTTCAGGAAAAAGTAAGCATTTATCACAAGGGTATCAGACAATTTTATAAAGATACAGATGCTCATAATTAATATGCTTCTGAACAACAGCCTGAAAATATCTTACATTGTGCAGAATATCCTACATGAGGGCTAAATGAAAATAAAAATTAGGAGGGAACAATAAACTCATTTATTATTGTCCTCTGTGGAAATATTCATTACTGAAAATTGAGTAAGACAAAAACAAGATTCTCTTGTTTTTCATGATGTACTAAAGGAAAAGCAATAACTGAAGGTTAATTCATATGGAGATTTCAAAAGCAGATTCAATAATAGGGTTTCAGATTCAAGTACTGTGTTACCTTAATAGCAAAGTCTAAAAGGTTTTTCTTTCACTGTTGATTTCTGTAGCTTCATCTCTTACATTTCCCAAAAGATTTCAAATTTTCTTGTTCATTGGCTGAACCAAAATAATACATTACTTACTATGTATTGTGCCAATCAAAAATATTACTTGTCTATCCATCTAAATACAGAGGTTTTAAAAGCTTTCTTTGTTTGGATATTTATTTTTCTTAAAAAAAATTACTTACCCTTGTATTAAGAAATTTTTAAAATTATTTCTTTCACTAAATTATTTCCCTCAGTGACAATTTTAGAAAGAAGTGTTTGTGATATAGAACTATTAAAAGGACTGGCAAAATTTCAACCAATTCTTTGCCTTTCATTTTCAGAAATGAGAGATTTTGAGAAAGGAGATTTGCTTATGTGTGAATGTACATTTGATGAGATTGAAGATGAATGTAGTTATAACCCAGACATAAATGACCCAATCTGCAAATAGGCTCAATAGCTTGGCTTTCCATTCTTTATAATGGAAAAAGTTGAAGTCTTGAAAGTATTTTTTTTGAAGTTATTAAAGATAGAACATTATAAATCTGAGATGCATAGACTGCCTATGAATAAACTGAAACTAGCGTGTAGAACATCACTGATCAAAGGAGAGAGGCTAAATGTAGAAAAAATGTGGTTGTTCTTACATGAAGTTTGATACATTTTGTCAGTGCTATATAAAATGGATCTTAGTAAAGGATCAAGGCACATGCTGTCCAGTACAGGGCCTTGGCCTGAAGTCTAGAACCAAGACAGAACACCATGTTCAGCAAGAGGGATTGGTGTATTTTCTTTAACAGTCAGTCCAACACTGGGTGTCCTCTATAGAGACACTGCTTCAAATATGTGAACCTGCAGGAAGGCAGTTCATGTAATTTCTTTAACTCAGTGAGAAGGAGAAAAGTAAAGGAAAGACCCTACAGGAAAGACTTTAAGTCTCAAATAAATTGGAGTGATCTTGATAAATCCAGATGAGCCAAAAATTCCTTCTGGCACTGTAGTACTTTTCTTGATGTACTTGGTATTGAGGATCATCACCTAAAGAGTCATCTATTATGAATGCAAGACTGGTCAGCAACACATAATAAGGTAAGACTTTCAAGTATGGTACTCAAGTTGGAAAAGGTACTAGTGATTACCTTTTCTACCAGGAAAGTTGAAGGGTTTTTTAAGACAAATTTTCTTTCTTTCTTTCTTTGGTCACAAAGAAAAAATTGCCTAGGCTTCTACTTCTCTGCATTAGCATGCTATTTGGTTCTGCAAATAAATGGAGAATATTAACTGATTGGATTACTAGGTACTCAAACACCTTTCTCTGTCAAAGGCCTTCACTGGAATTTTACTTAAGTGGTCTGGGCAGGTTGTCTGTGGCTGTTGAACCCTTCAATTTCCCTAAAGTTAAGATGTCTTGTTCGGTGAAGATTCTGTTGTCAACCAGGCTTAAGTTGTAGTGATGCAATCCAAGATATTTATCAGTGACACCAATTTCTTGCCTGATGCTAATTTGGATAACTTGTTTCCTTCTTCTGTTAAAGATCCAAGTAACAGACTATCACAGTTTAAGCTCTTTCTGTCATTTACTTCTGAAGCGGCTTCTTTTATTTGTGTCCCAGTGCTGTAAACCTGCAAAAAAAGCTCTTTTTTTTTTTTTTTTTTTTTGAATAACAGATTAGGGATGGTCAGAAAGTAGCTGCACTTCTTGATATTGAAATTCCTTTTTTTATTAGATCTTTTCCTTTCTGTTCCCACCCTAAAAAGAAAATCTTTCTCCATTTTCTATCTGATCAAATAAATTTTTCTTATATTTGTGCTGAGGGAAATTTGAGGCTGGATGTTTCCATGTTACATGGCAAATTCTTCTAGAAAAGTAACATAGAAATGCACAAGCATAAAACATCACTAGTAAAAGAATATCAGTAACAAATGCACGTTAGGTATCTTGGGTTTTCCTAAATGCTTGCTGGAGGATAAGGCACATTATAATATGCTAAATATTAAGGTAGCAGAGTAGTCAGGGTGTGGGAGATGACACTGAAGCTCCACAGTGACTGGAGTCTCCTCAAGGGGTGGAGCTTGGACAAATAAATCATCCATCACTCATGAGCATAAGCCAGCAGGCAGCCTCAGACTCGTGTCTGCTCTGTTGCAAGGCTGCAGCAAATCTGAACTTGTGCTGATGAAGCGATGTGGGGTGACTTGTGTGGCAAGTACTGTGTAATAGAAAGGAGAACAGATTTCTTTTATGTGAAATTGAGGCAATGAGAATTACAACTAAATTAAATTGTCTTGACCTTTTACTGTTTCAAACCAACTGGCTTAATCAACAACCTCTGACCTTACTTAAAAATCAGACCTTTTTTTCCTTAGAGTAGGAAAAGATTGAAATGCAATTACAGTCATACTTTGAGTATAACTGAATTTCCTCATGACTTCCAAATTATTTTTGCAGTTCTGATAAGAAATGTCTTGTACTTCACTTTCCTTTAGCTGAACACATCCTATGAGTGTCTCCAATACCGAGGACTTTTTTCCATGAAAAATTATTTCAAGTTTTATCTGAAACCCAGAGAGATGAAATCTCCTACATATACTTTTCCTGTGCTCTAAGTTGCCGACTTCGCAGTGACTGTTGTAGGTGGAATATGGTGGCAATAGTGAGTGGCTAATTATTCCTCACCTCAAGTTTTGATTTGAAAAGTCTTGTAGAGTGACCCCTGTCAGGACAGCAATTTTGGAGGGGCTAGACTCAAACTTGATTTAACTTAGGCTTTCTCCAGCAACTGCCATTTTTATTTCCCTGGATTTGCTTCCATTTTTCCTGTAGGTAAGCAGCACCTACCTTACAGGGTGTTGTGAATGCCCCCGATCTTCCAATAGCTTATTTTTGGTTTTATGTCATGCATTGTATCTTAGGTTTCTTAGGTGTGAGTTGGCACAGACCCTGGGTCTTTAAATCTAACTCACCAGTGGCTGACTCCTTGTCTGTCACCTTTGGTGAACAGGAGCCAGCTGCCCCTGCCTTCCTAAAACCAGCTCTGTCATCAGAAATGAGAAATGTCTCAAAGCTGTTGTAATCCTTTATGAGTTACACTCTAAGGTCAAAAGCAAGCAAATACCACATGATGTGGACTTTTTAAATCTTTCCTCCTATTTGTTCAAACTATACAGCTAAAAGGAAATCTCTCCTGCACACCTTCTTCAGCAAATCTGTTGTTCAGCCAAGACCTAGGTTTTGTAGTTGCTTCATTAACTTATTCTTTACCTTCTTAACAACAGATGGAAGGTGATGCAAGTGAGAGTTCTGCCTTATCAAGGCTCACTACATATTAAAGCATATAGTATTACTTTTCAATTTACTGGAATTAATGGCTAGTATATTGAGAGCTACTTGAGATGACCACATCTGGTACAGATTATTACGTCCTTTTAAGGACAGCACTAAAAAAATAAGTTTCAAGACTTTTTAAACTTGGTTTTATCAGGCATCTTGTTTTAATTGAAGTTATTCAGATTCTGGTCATGCAGCCTTTAAATGTGAATATGCAAAATGCTAAGAGAACAGCAGAAATATTTATCTAGCATCCAACAGTATTTAGGCCTTATTTCTGGTAATGCATTTAACATGCCATTAAAATGTTCCATTAAGAGCTCCTAGAGTCAGAACTTCAAAGTAAAAAGATAATGTTTCATTGTCTGTAGGGATATCCAGAATATTTCCTGAAAGTAAGTTGCCAATTCTTAATTCTTGTCACCCATAACATGGATTATTTAAAATTTAATTAATTTATCCTCAGAATCCAACAGAGATTTGCTACTGAGCTCTCTGAATATACTCAAGAAAAGATCCCAAATTCTATATGTACTAAAACTGTGCTATAGATCTTACAACTGACTCCAAGTGCCTTCCTAAGTGGCACCTCATTCAGACTAGAGGTAACAATGTAATGGTATTCATAGCTGTTCAATATGATTCTCTGAACAAGAATTGTATTCAATATTTTAGAGAGGGTAGCAGTGTGTAGCTACATTCCATACTTCTTTCCAAGAAGATGCTATAAATTCTGTCAAGGAAAACAGAACTTTTAAAAAGGTATTTTAAAGTTGTATTTATGGTGCTTAAATTTTTTTCACTATATAAATATTTATACATACTGCTTATATCAATGATTTGGGCTATAATATTAAAATTTTATTTTTGAGGTGAAGAATTTTATGACTGATCCAGTAAGATCAAAAACTGAAAATGACACTTTTATGACACTATCCTTGACTGTCATTAATATTCATTCAACAGGTACAAGAGCATATTATTGATGTACTCATAAAGCATTTTTTGCATCTATAAGTTGTGGCATTTCCAGGAATGCAGAATTCTTCTGTCTCACATATTCAGCATTTAGGATACTATAGCAAGTAAGTTTAAAACATAAGATATAGGCAAAGAAGCAGAATGTCTTGGGTTATGGAACCAAAAAATGTGTATTCTATTTCACCTGTTGAAAGCAGTTGGGGAAATGTTTTTTTTTTCTTTGTCTCTTGTAACTACGGGGGGAGGGGGGTGGATGCTTTCTGATAATGGCCCAGCTGTTAAAACCAGGTGGGGCAGTGTTTATCTCTTTCATCACTCATCTCCCCCCACGGGGATATCGGCTGATAATGGCCCATTAAGGCTCACCAATCACATGACACATTCCATCATCCCAGTGTGAGATGCTCCACCCAGTGTTGGGGGGAGCCCAGACTTCCTACCTGGATAAAAGGGAGCCTGAAGCCCCCAGAGAGTCAGTCCTACACTGGATTCCTCAGAGGAAGAC
>VZUI01095869.1:0-12113 GCA_013401135.1 Cettia cetti | reverse complement strand
AATAAAATAAAATAAAATAAAATAAAATAAAATAAAATAAAATAAAATAAAATAAAATAAAATAAAATAAAATAAAACAGTGTTTCTGTGATACAAATTTGTCTTTTGCCTGGAGGCTAAAGATATCGAGAGCAAAGATCTTTAGGCTGAAAAAGGGATGTCTGTTTGGCTTTCATATCTTGGCCAGCAGTGCATTTTGAGTCTGGTTTATAGAAATTTATAGCAAGTGTTGCACACACTTTTAGCCTGCATTTTTTGTATGATCAATAGATCAGAATTGAATGATATCTGTAGCTTAGAGTCAGCAATTCAATTTAATAGACAACTTATGAAATTATGCAGAACCTCATAGGTCTTTAAAACAATGTTAAAACTCAATTTCGTGTTTGGCAAACAGTCAGCGTCGCTCTGTCGATGCCGAGTGAGCACTGAGGTCATACAACAGCAAATTCTGCTCTCGGGTGCTCATGTAATGAACAAATAACACCATTAAAATCAGTGGGGTGGCTGACTTTACAACGATTCATACTGGGGCATGATGTGACTTTTATGGGAAGAGTCTCTTCCCACTGCATCTGAACAGTAAGAAGCAGATGTAGACTACTGACATAAATGGAATTTAGATTTTTCCCTGACAAGTGGGAGCCTTTGCTGACAAACCTCAGCATATCCATAGGTCAACATACATTGATTGTACATACTGACATATTGGGCTAGTTCAGAAGTAATCATTCTTCCAATAAATGATAAAATTATGTTCTATGCAACATTGCTTTCTGGAAATTTGACCCCTGACTCTCATATGTCTCCTCAAATTGTGTACAACAATGCAAATTCATACATCAGGGTGCTCTGTGCAGCACAAATATGCTCTTTTGGGCAAAAGATAAAACAAGTCCATCTTGTTTTCTGTATTCCATTTTCTGTAAGCCTTGTGCTGGAGTGTAATGGTTGGTAAAATTAGCTCCTTCTTCAACCATGAAAATTTGGTTTTGCCTGTAATAATGTGGGTTCTTTTCTATACACAGCAATAGAGTCAGCTCCTTAGGTGGTCATGTGTATACCTGAGTTAAAACGAGTGTTGTTTTTCTGAGATAAGTAACCTTTGGATATGACTGCCTGCCATGCTCAACTTGTGCCACCAGAAAAGTTCCTACATTTAAAAGTTTGAAGATTTCCAGCTCTTTGTTTTCACCTGGAAGAATTTTAACAATTAGTGGATGGAAACTTCAAGGCTGTAACTGATGAGTGTCCTTTCTTTGAAAATAAATTAGTTTAACTTATGGCTTATGGCAATTACAGCACATCATATGAAATTATATTGATGGGACCTCATCCATCTTAATCACTTGTGACAGAAGGCACTTTGTGGGGAGGATTGAGCAGGACTTCAGAACAACTCATTTCACCTTCAGTTGCTTAAAGGTGAAAACGAAGAAAGTCCCATGTTTCTGGTTTAGTTTTTGCCGAGGTTGATAACTAAATTATTATTATTAGCGCTGCTATTAGAGAATTTTTATAGATTTTTGGTTTATGTCATCAAGGGCTTGCTCCCACTTTGGGGAAGGTGATACTGGTGCTGAGGGTGATCCCTGTGATAGCAGCGCCCTCGCTGATCCTGGCACAGTCTGGCCGTGGTGTCAGACAGACAGGAGCTGATGAGAGCCCACAGACAGCCCCAGACAGGGCAAGGGATTAACCAGGTCCAGGGTCCTTCCCAGGCTGGGCTAACAGGAGACAGGGCCAGGGGCGGGACTGGGGACAAAGCCTCGGGTGGGTTCAAAATCCAGCCGGGGGATGAGGCAGGATTTGGAGCGGATTGTAGCTCACATCTGCAGCGTGTGCACCAGCACGCCGCTTGCCACGGGGGTCCAAGGTCCATCAGGGAGACAAACCTGAGACAAAGATGCCTACAGAACAGCTCAGGCAAGGACTGAAAGCCTGGAATGAAAGGGAGCCCCGGGGCCAGAGCCCAGGGCCGAGGGAGTGGGTCCCAGGTGAGGCGGAACAGGGCCATTAGGAACAATTAGTGCCCGCAAATGCCAGCGTTTTAGAAAAGAGAAGCCTTTCACTGAAGATCTTTGTCAGCCAGTGGAAAATACTCAATACACGCAGTTAAAGAAGTTGTGCAACTCAGTTTCTCAATGTGTGTTAATACCAGGTTATTTCTGTCTTTGCAGACTCAAAATAATAATCTAATATTTTAAATGTTTTACATAGAAGGAAGCATAATGTAACAGGAGTTAAGAGACTAACGGGGAAGTCTGTTTTTAAATGTTGTGCCTTTAATACGTGATCACTGCCAAAGCTCTGAAAATAGATGACAGAATTTGAAACTATTTTACTTAATTTTTAAGTAATTTTGACTATTGTCTTTTAACTTCTGTGTTTTTGGGCCATTAGATGCATTAACCCTGTGTGTTTGTCGAAAAGGCAGTGGAGAGGAAGAAGCAGGAAAAAAGAAATTATTTCTGAGAGGTGCCTTATCTCGATCCCACACTTGAGAGGGACAATGGCTGAGCCATTGGTTTTGAGAACTTTGTCTTAATCTCCTGCTGAGTTTACAGTACCGGTTTTATTTAGCAAGGGCAAACCCTGAGAATACAGAGGAATAATCCACTTGTGACTGGGTGGTTAAACGGGGTTCCCCCTCAGTAGAGAGGTCACTGAGTTGTTGGGGGAGACAGACTGGGGTGTGCAATATTTGAAAGGACAAGGTCTGCCCATCCCAATGGCTGACAGAGCGATCTTTGGACAAAGATAAACCAGAAATGTCTCCAGCTCTTCACAGTGTCATTTTTAATGATTTATTTGATCCTACAGTTAAATAATGTGAAAAAGTAAGTTCACTTATAAATTTTAAGAAATAGGTTTAATTAAAAAAAAAGGCAATTAGGAAACAAAAAAAATGCAAGTTATGGCTGGCAAGGTGACTTGGCATTCAGCCAAGTTCTAGAGTTCTAGTTGCTAGTTCAGAGGCCCTCTTCAAATACCCTTTTTGGCACTTTTCCACAAACTAGTTTCCATATTCCAGGAACTGTTTAGCATGGCTCCTCCTTGGGAGTTAGCAGGGATGTTTCTTGGCTGGCTCTTTATTGCTTTCATCTTGGGCCTTGGTCCATGCTTTCCACAGACAGTCGGTGTTGATGGTTGGCATGTCAGCAGCAGGGTCCTCACCACGTTTGCTGGATGTTATCCTGACTGAACAGACAGTTCCACTACTACCACTATGCTTAATTTTCACTAAAAACAGAAATAAAAATCCTTAAAACAAAGTTATTAATCATATAGCACACACTTTAATATTTGCAAAAAGCCAACTTTATAATACACACTTATAGTAAATAATGAATAATTTTTACTTTTGGGAGCTGTTTTGTCAACACCTGATGCCTATCAGTATTTCTGAAGTGGAACTAAACAGTCTGTTAACATCTGACTCAGTGCATTTGTCCTGATTCCTGTTAAACTGGATGTGTCTGACTAATCAATTCAAAATATTAGTTTTGTATTTATTTTTGTTTAGAAAACTGGGACTTGGTAAAGACACATGGTGGCTATGATCAATGAACTTTAGCAGTAATGGAGAAATTGCTAGTGTCTTGTGCCTCACAGATCAACTGCCAAGTATATCCTTCCATAGTGACTTACTTCTTTTTTTGGTTGTTGTACTCCAAATTGAATGGTATAGTGCATCCTCCAACACGTGCTTTCAGGTTTTTATATTGCAGACATCTGAAGTGAGAAGAAACTCCAGGAACTTTTCAATACTTAGCACTTTTTACCACTTGTGGGGCTCCTTTAATTTATGAACTACCATGACAAATTTTCAAAGCTTCGAAATGAAACAAAAGCAGCTGTTTACTCTGTAATTATTTACCATATAATTTCCATACCCCAGTGGTGGTACTACACTGCAATTAACTGATCATCAGTGATTGTGAGTGCCAGGACCACTGACATTACATCGGTGGCCTGCAAATAAGCTGTTACCAAATGCAATGAGCTAAACTGCAGTGGAAATGCTGAAGGTACCGACCTATGCCTGGCTATATGCTCAATTCTCTCCATAAATGCACAGAAATGCCACTTTGAACACTGCTGTGTGACTTATCAGAGGTGCAGTGTGAGCCTGGATGCTGAGGGCCCATACTATGTGTGTCCATAGATAGATCAGTTCAAAAGAGAATCAGACTGTTTCTGTTCCCTGGAAATTCAGCTTTGTAACTCACTAGGAAAAGATGTCCTTGTTTCAAAAGTTATTCACTGAGAAACAAGAAACCAGTGAGTTTATTTGTCATAAAGGAGTGGAGTACAGGAGTCAAGGGCCTCTTTTTGTAGAGAATCCTCCTCTGCCTGGCTCTAGAACATGGGAAGCACTGATGCTCCTGCACTCCTAGCAAGGAGAGATGGATGAGGGTGACAGAAGGTATTACAGCTTTGTATTTGTGCAGCTAGTGAACAGTAGAGGGTGAAAGTGGATTTTCTCATTCCGTGTCCTGCTGGTTGTTGGATTCACTCTTCACCCATTTATTACCGTTTCCAGCAGTTCTTCCCGAGGAAATGTGGCTGGTATGGTGATGAAACCTCAGTGGACTTTTCCCAAAACTTCCTATGAAATAAAACTCAGGAAAACATTCCTCCTAAGGAAGGACAAAGATGGTAGTGTCCCAGCCAAGTGAATTGTAGCATGAGATCTTATACTCAGAGTTTTCTGTTAAACTTTCATTGGAGCCTTTTAAAGAATCTGTTGCTTTGTAGAATGAGGAGGCCAATGAAATATTTCTCCTGGCTAAAAACTGACTGGATAATTGGAATGAAGAAAATGGTAGCTTAGAAGGAGAATGGCTTTCAAACTATACATCAATGAGTTACTTGCAAATTCTTCTTGTTGTTTGTTCAACTGGTATTTTCAAATGTCTTTCTTTGTTGATTTTTGGCATTGAAATATGAGTAGGGCTTGACAATAGAAAGTGGGCACATTCCTGAGTTTTTGGGTACATTATTCCATGGATCTATTTTGTCGTTGCACATGACCAATTGACCTTTGAAACTGTGTCAGAAATAACTCCGCATCTTGATGGATGACACTGACCTTAATAACAATAACAAAAAGCGAGTAAAAAATGCGGTCCCTTTTCTTTGTAATCACCATGGACTGCTGGCTGTCACACTCAGACTTTCCTTATTGTTCTTCTCCTTTACAAGCCAGACAGCATTACAATGGTTTTTACTTACTGGCTATTGCAGGAGCTAACGTGCTGCTGGGTAGTGCAAGTGCAGCAGCCAGAACTCCATGGTAGGGACAGAAAGGGAAAGGAGTGGGAACTGACTTCAAATACACGGCGGAGGCTTTGAGGCAAGAGTGTCACAGTCTGTTGGGGCACACTGAGACTCGCTGGTGTTTTTCCAGCTTATTTCTCCTGTAAAGAAAAGGCTTTCAAACAGTGCAGTGATAAACGTGGTGTTTGCACCTAGCAGCGTGCACAGATGAAGACATTTCTGGCTCCTGATAACACACAATATATGCGTTATTGTGTGTGTATTGCATTAAGAAACAGACGTGGATTAGATTCTTGTGGACAGATTATGGAATGTTTCCTTTGTATTCATGGCTGAAACGGACTAATAGGATTCACCTGATTCAGAGATCAGATCAGGCCTTGTTAAAGGAACAGGCAAACCCAGAATGGGAACAGCAACTTTCCGTATCAATACAAGCAGGGAAAAATAAAGAAATAGAATGGCTGCAACTTCTATAATACTTTTATCCTGGTGTGGCATAATGCAACCTACTTATTATCATTTAAAAAAAAAAAAATTTCAGCCATTCAGTTGAAAACGTAATAATTTTAAAATGTTGATAAAAAAGAGGTAGGAAATAATACAATGTCGGGAGTTAATGGGAAATGTGCTATACTGACCTGCTACACCTTTTGTGCCTTTAAGTTTAGGAAGCAGAGAGTACTCATAGTACACAATTCACTAAACTTTTCTAAAGAAGTGAGTCCACTATGATGAGCCTTTACCCTCAGGCTTTAAAAAGGCCTTGGTGTATCTATTCTGATCGGGTACTTTTCCAGATTTCATGCCCATTAAAGCATCAATTACCTCTGACATTTCTATCAGTCTCCTATTAAGTTTGCACTTACTAAATTTCCAGAAATCTTGAGCAAATTAATCCAGGCATTAATCAGAGTGCAGAGGGAATAACTTTATAAAGAAGAAAAAAAGAGACTGGTATAATTTATGGTAATAGATTTTGAAATAAATTGCTTCCTTGAGTTAATGACGTGTTCTCTTGTGACTACAAACTTGATATTACTCTGGAAGCAGCTCTTTTTTGACTAGATCAATTAGTTATTGTTTGCACAGCACTTTGAAGGTGTAAAGAACCATGTAAATGCAGTCTTGTTGTTATTATTGCTGCTTCAGTCAATGGTCTACCAGGATCATATTCCCCTTTGCAAAACATGTTTAACAGCTGTCCAGCTGCCTTCACCCACCCCATCAAAGTGGTTGTCTTTTCTTTCTCTTCCATATTTTTAGAGAATCCTCAGTTGTGCTGATGGATTTTCAATTGGAATGTTTCTTTCTTATAACACTCAATAGCCACCTCATTGTGCTGCAAAGACCCAGGAGGGAGACAGGCCAAAGTTATTATTACCTATTATTACTTGTTATTGCCTCAATTAAGGGGCTTAAAGGCCCCCCAGACCTGGAATCAATAAGATCAGAAACTGAATAAATTAGTTATATTTACTCTGTTTATTTCCTTCCCCTTACATGACTGCATTCTTACCACAGGAATAGGGTTACATCTCTGTGAATTTCAAAGCCATTAGAGTTTTGAAATGATAAGGATTAACGAAATTGAAAGAAATACTATTTTCAAAGGGGCTTGTTTTGGGGCTGCACAGCAGGGGACATTCTGCATTGTATGCTGAAGTCAAGTTAGATGTGGAGACACACAATGGGTAAGTCGTTAAGCTTCAGTTGAATTTAGGGGCTTGAAATACTCAAAGCTGGTGGGATTCTGGCTGTTAGCAAGGAAGCTCTGGGTACTAACCCAGTCATTCCTAACAAAGAGGTGGAGTTGCTGAAATGCAATGCTTGTTTTTCTCTCCTGCTTTTTTATCTAACCTTATAAATATTTGAGCCTATTGTTGAGCTTCTATATGGCACAGGACTCTCTACATCACATCCTAATTGTTCCTTCAGAACAAAATGAGAGCTAAGCAAAAAAATGGGAAAGTGAGAATAGGGACATTGCAGACATAGACATCTAAGAAATTGTGATTAATACCACTCACTGGTTTTATAACGCTTTTGTCTAGTGGCATTGGCCTGGAACAAACAATAACAAACCAACCATAATGTAACATCCCCTGAGAGCCATTTGGATCATGCAGGAGCTGGAGAGCCGACAGCATGAGCTAGTGAAAATTGCTCTAATTACTTGTTAAGATACACTCTGGCAGAGAAGGCTGCTCTGAGCACCACAAATGGTGCAGCAGTGCCACCACCTGAAAGAAAGGGAGACATTAAGGGGGGAGGAGAAAGCCGTGAGGACAATTAAATGAAAGCATGTTAAAGGGATTTCTCATTCTGAAATCCTACTGCAGCCGTTCCCAATGAGGCTGCCCTTTGACCTCGCACCCAGAGATCAGTTTGTTTTCATCTCTAGCACTAAATCCAGGATGTACTGGGTATGGTACATGTGTGAAACCTGAGCAGTAGAGAAACAAAACTAGGACAGGAAAGGGTTCTCTCCTTGCATGTGGTGTAGGAAGGTGCCATGAAGGATCTCTTGTTCCCCGAGCTCCTCCTGGAGACTGATGTTCCTTCTGCATTCCTCTATCTTTCCTTTCCTGCTTTTCCTTTTAATGTTTGCACTGGATTCCAGGGGTATTGGAAGGTGAAAGTAGAAGTAAGACAGAACCACAGCCTTTACACTCTCTTTACATCCATCTCATATTTGATGACTGGGTGACAAGACAGTAAGACGTGTGATCACCACAGAAATATATTTACTAAGGGATAGAGCTGAGCAACCTTGCCTTCGGGCTCTTATCTAGTCAGGCACACCTGGTGGGCACCTTCACAGCCTGACGTGCACCAAGGCCAAATCTTTGGATAAAATGAAGAACTTTTTGATGGCAGCTTGTCTCTCTGATATATGCCAGGAACTAGCTAAGATTTTATGTTAGATTAAATGCCCAAAGTTTGAATGTTTCTATAAGAAATCCCAATACTTATTAAAGAATCTCAGATGTTTTGATTAGGACAAGACAGAACATCACAGAAAGAGGTGAAAGCTCTCTATATAAATTTGTTCATTTAAAGCTTTAAAGGATTTATGATTGTCATCTTTGGCTGATTTTGTAAAATGCCATCTGTGGATGATTCTGTAGGATTGTCATCCTTGGCTGATTTGAAAGGCCCACATATTGTTGCTTCTGAAGTAAAAGTAAAACTAAAATGTGCTGTTTAAATAATTATAATTTTAAACCAAGAGTTATTGTAAATATTTTCTATGTGTGAAATTGTTTTGCATTCAGAATTTCAGGCTCAGTTGCCACTTCTAGTCCTCTTCAACTCTGGTGTCTAAGAGTTGGAATCATTAACTCTTAGCAATCAAGTTTCCGTTGTCAGTAGGAACATTGCATTCAATTTAATATTGGTTATGTGGATTTGAGTTTTTGGTAATGTTTCATTTGTTATTCAGCATTCAGGCAAGCCTGCCCAACACTAACAGGTTATCAAAAGCAGCTTTCTGATGATTAACCAGTCACAGTCTTTGTTGTCTTTGTTATATCAGGTTTCCACTGTTGATTTTAAACATGGATTTCTAATAATCACTATTCCTAAAAAGTAAAGAAAAGAAAAAGTTTAACGGTTGGGAAATAAGTAGCTGAAGGGTTTCTATCCATTTTTTGGTAGTGTGAACGATGCAGAACCAAACAGGTGCACAACAGAGAGCTAAAGCCTTCTGTGAGCCTGTAAAAACAAACTATCCCTCCCTCTTTTCTGCTGAGGTGAGTACAAGAGGGAGACTTCCTGTTTGTTTTTTCCCAAACAAGAAGGAAGCAGTGAGCTTTATTTTTCTATATCTTGTTTAGCCACCTTGATTAGAGTCTACATTCAGGTTCCTTAATGGACAGCGTGTTATATAGGTTGTTTGAGGTTAAGTAACAATGGGGAGCATGGCTAGCACAGTTTCCCATGTCTCTAAATATAAACACAATAAGAATCCTGTTAAGACAATGAAGCAAGATAGAAACAGGCTTGCTGCTCGAGCGTGTAGGTTCTTTTTCTTGTTTTCTGGCCATTATGTAAACTGACATTCTGTTTTTCCCATTTGAGAGCAGACCTCTGCCTTATCATCATCACTGCAGATGTGCCCAGAGAGTGTTTACCAATAAGGAAAAGAGACATTGCCGTTGTCTGGGTTGTTATTTCCTACAACAAAGAATAGGGGAGTTGGGATGAAGGAGGAGGACGGAAGGCAGGCGGTGTTGAAACGCTGCAGGCGACAATGTAAGCAGAGCCCCTGGTGCGCGGTTAGAGCAGCGCTGTGGCAGAGCTCCCACCTTCCCCAGCAGTGTGGGTGGACGGGAGAAGTGCTGGCTGCTGCCATCCTGCTGCCTTTGCACCCACACCCTCAGGCACAACGTCGCAGAATCTTTTGATGAAAACTCTGCGAGCTTTCACCCCCTTCCCCCAGTGATAGTTACACCAGATCAAACCCTTCCATGCAAGTTTGCGACACTCAGCTCAGCTGGGTCTCTGACCACATAAGCCATCTCTGTGTCAGCTTGGTTTTGTTCTAGTGCAGGCCATTTGCACCAAAATTAGCTGAATTATTAATTAATATAACCTTAAGCAAAAGGTCCTGGCATCAGTAAAGCTAACAAATATTTTCCACAGATGGAGGAGAGGTTAGTTCCACTAGAAAACTGAATTCTCTGCAAAAATAGACAGTACTTGCTTTGGAGCAAAATCAAATTAAAGTATAAACAGAGGCAGAATATAACAATTTGTAGGCTGGAAAAATGTTTGTGCAGTAATAACAATATTTTAACTGTTAAATATTCATGAGTATAGCAGAATTTAATAAAGACAAGAAAGTTACAAAATTCAGCTGAGCTCTGGATCAGAGCTTTTCTCCTTGCTCAGATACAAGATTGTCTTCTGCCTAAAGTGGCTGTGACTGCTAAAAAGCAATTTCTGAGAGTCATGGAGTATTCAGGCTTGGGGTTTAGATTGCTTCTTTGTCTGAAAAAAAGCAAGCTAAATGTCTTTAGAAAGTGTACGTGAACTCCACCAGCCACTAAAACCTTTCTTCTAACCACACAGATGTCAATGCACTTGTAGCTCTGTAGTTTCTGCAAAATACAAATTACTGTTTTCCGTAATTAATTGTTAGGACAAGGCTTTAACAGATACTTAAGATCTCGGGGCATAAACAGTTAAAGAGTGTAAAGATCTGAGAAGTGTTTGTGGTACAGCCTTATGCTGTTTGTTTCTCAGTGACACAAAAGGGTCTTAAAATTTTTGCAGTGGGAATAATAAGCACAGAGTTCAGGTCTCATTTATCTAGCTAAGAGAAATAAAAACGAGGTAAAAGTGAAATCCTGACTGAGTTAACAAGTAGACGTAGAGCGTCAGGACTTGCAGTCATTCTGACTTCTCCAAGCTAGAAATGTTAAAAACCCAGCAGTGTCTATACTGGAGTGGAAATGCCTCAGGTTCTGTGTTCAGTGAAACCAGCTTCATTGTCTCTGATGAAGACATGCTCAGCTGCCGAGCAGCACAGGTATAACCAAGAGCAGAATTTGTGATCTTTGGGTTATTTGTGCAGATTTAGCCTCCAAGAAAAAGCGTCACCATCTGTGAGCCAAGGTCTTGGCAGCTGTATTCCAGGTGGCCATTTAACTTGTATTAGTATAGCTTCACCCGCTGCATTGATCCCTTTGTGACAGTTTGGAGATGCCATAGAAATGGAAAGCAAGGGCACAAGGTTACTTCTCCTGCACTGGAGTCACACACATAATATGTTTTGACCTCCTGGGATTTGGTGGAGTGGTTCATTAGTGCAGTGGAACTTATTCAAGACCCTCAACTTTTTCTGCTAGGTATTTGTCTCTATAATTACACGCTTACCCTCCCCCCCCCCTTTCTTTTTTTTTCCCTCCCCAGAAGCACTTGTTTCTAGAAAGCTATAGGGCTAATGAGCCTGGAAATTTAAAAGAAGCTTTTATGTAATTGTTATGGCACATTTTATATGCATTGCAACATCATATTCCTATAGAGAAGAAAATCTATATTTCTCCATCATACTTTAAAGACTAATTCCCTGGAGTAATCTCCATTCTTTACTAGTTTATTCTAAATAAAATTGATTTTTTCCTGGGAGATTAAAACCTGCCTTGAAGATTGTGAACGGTTTTGTTGTGTAGGACTTTATTAATAGACTCCCTGCAGCCTAATTCTGTTTATACAACTTGAAAACAATAAAAAGAGTTGACAGTTTTGTCAGTTGTGTTTGCTTAAAAAAAAAAAAAAAAAGTAAAAAAGGAAACACAGAGCCCTCCTTGCCCTGATGTAGCAAGCGCCGGCGCTGTAAACAAACTTCAACGGAGCGTTTAGGAAGATGTGAGTCATTACTCAGGGCACAGCGGGCTGTGGGTTTATCTGTGAAATGAAATGTTCCATCAGGCAGGGAGGAGCCCCGGGGCTCGGTGTCGAGCAGGACACGCGGGTTTATCAGCGGCACGGCTTGCGGGAGCCCCTGGCAGCGAGACAGCCCCGGGCTCCGGCCCGGCCGGCGGGACAGCCCCGGGCTCCGGCTCCGGCCCGGCCAGCCCCGCACGGGGCACGGCCGCGGAGCGTGGGGAGGGATCCTGGGCAGCGGCTGCTGCAGAGATCCCGAAACTGCGCCTACAGTGCGGGCGTGGGGAACAAAGAGAGAGAGAGAGAAAGAGAGAAAGAGAAGAGGGAGAGAGAGAGAAAGAGAGAGAAAGAGAGAGAAAGAGAGAGAAAGGAAAGGAAAGGAAAGGAAAGGAAAGGAAAGGAAAGGAAAGGAAAGGAAAGGAAAGGAAAGGAAAGGA
>VZUI01095868.1:0-33065 GCA_013401135.1 Cettia cetti | reverse complement strand
AATAAAATAAAATAAAATAAAATAAAATAAAATAAAATAAAATAAAATAAAATAAAATAAAATAAAATAAAATAAAAATAAAATAAAATAAAATAAAATAATATAAAATAAAATAAAATAAAATATAAAATAAAATAAAATAAAATAAAATAAAATAAAATAAAATACCAAAACCAGAAACATTAATTCTAGGTGAAACTGTTTTGCAACTTCTGGAAGTTATCTTGTACCTGTCATCAGTCTTACTTGAAGCAAGAGTATCTTTTTGAAGAAACCTCCAAACCATATGTTTCCATCAGATTTATTTGCAGACATGGCAGGAGATTACTGTGAAAACTTTGAAGAGTACTGGAGATTTCATTAAAGGAGACTGAAAGAGTTTTTCAGAATCATTGTTGTATTAACATACGGGAATAAAAAATTTAAAACTCTGAGCGTAACGTCTGTGTTACTATATCATGGAAATATGAGCTGTAACATGCATCAGTACCTGAATTATTCAAGTATCTGAAATGCATCTCATGACTTTGGTACAGTCCACAAAAAATATTGTGGATTTTTATCTAAAGATAGGAGTTAAAAATTAAAACAAATTTCTGGCAGATTCAGTTGGTAAATATCCTAGATAAAAATGCTAGATGGGATCTTCCTGTTTAACCTTGCCTATCTTCTCTCCCAACAGAGAAAATTATTTAGTAACAGAGGAAATCTCTGAAGTCTGTTTGATTCAAACTGTAAAAAGAAAATTTCAAATATGAAACTAAGCATTCCTAAACTTATTCATCCTTCTGGCCTTTGGGAAGTACCAAGAGTGAATCTGTGACCCACCTGGCAATCCTTCAACCTCCCTTTGCCTAATGAACTTCACCAGTGCAACAGGGACAAAGAAAGCAAAAAGCTGTGTTTTACCAGCCTTAAAACTCATCAATTTGTTCCCTTTAATTACTTTCTCTTAGCACTCCAGTGGGTCAAGGACACCAGCATGCTGCAGCATCTGGGATTCATGCTGTGTTTTCTGAAGAGAAAGAGTAAATGGAAGTAGGTGTTGACATTGCATAAGAAACGTGGTATTTCTCAGCAGACCTAATGGGTTATTACACAGGAACAAATGAAAGGTAAACTTTGATGTGAGAACCTTCTGTCAGCAATAAGGTACAGAGAAGGGAAATGCTCAAGTTTAATATATAAAAAAAAAAAATACTGTCTTGATACAATTTATAAAATCAAATAATAGCCCACATCGACTGAGGATGTAACTTGATGTAATTTCACCAGAGTCATGCAGAATTTGAATAGCAGAAGTGAATTTTCTCAAAAACATTTGCTGTTAATGAAAAACTGTCCATGGGATACTTCCCTCAGCCATGGGAGCTGGCAAAGCTTTGTATGTTGAATGGCTTCAGAGAGCACCCTGGTGACAATGATGCAATGCAGCCCTGGATGATATCTGTGTCCTCCCTCCATGACAGAGCAGAGGTAGCAGTGGTCAAAGTGCAGTGGCAATCTCTACTTTTCACTCTTTGTAAATTTTTCTATGTTTGAATATTGACATCTTTTGGCAAATAAAGCCACAAAGTGCTTTATTTTTTATTATTATTAGGCTGGTGTTGGAAGGAGGTTGTTTAATTTTAAGGCAAAGGGTCTTGGTGAAACACCCCATGGTTTCCATCCATGGGCTTTATGTTTTAAAATTTATTTCCATCAGAAATGGAACCATTAAATGACTGGACAGGCACCCTATTAACACTAAAAGGAAACTGTGCATTTCAGCCTTCCTGAATTTCCTCCTTCCAATTCCCACTTTTTTTTTTGGAGGGGATATCCCCTTTAATCTTTTCCTGAACAACTTTCACCTCACCAAAAGCTGTAGAGCAACTTAGTGATGGAAAATCCCCCCATGTGGTGAATGAATGGTTTAGATTACTTGCAGAAGCACTCTCAAGGGTATCAGTAAAATTTGGAATTAAAAATTTGTCACGTATTCCCTGCCCAGGGCCCCAACACAGCTCTGAGGACTTTCTGTCATTGACACATGGGAAATCATTCTGTCTCCTGCTCTAGAAAAACCCCAGTGAGACAACAAGGTAGAAAGAGGAATTTGTTCTTCTCTCTCTTTGAAGCTGCATTTGAGGATTGAAGGCCCTGCCCCACATCTCCCCATTGTGAAGGGGGACAGGGTAACATGAGCATCTGGTTAAGGGAGGATGAGAAATGCCAATAAGTCTGGTCCAAGCTCACTTCAATACTTCAAAAGATTTCTGTGTATTTTTTGGATGTGTAAATTGCCTTCCCCTTCTTCCTTCCTACTTCCATTTGGAACAGAGAGGAAAAATGATAAAAATGTCCCCATTTTTCCTGTGCTGTTTCACACCTGGAAGCACACATAACCCTGGGGGAAACTGCTTGATCTTGTCACATCTTTTGTGTAATCACTTGAGTCAACACCTGATGAGCCTGGGAGCTCTGGAGTGACACCCAAACCCCTGCCAAAATTCCTGAAACAGGGCCCCTTCCCCTTCTTTCAGAGGAGGGGAACCACATCCTCTTCTGCTTCACTGCAAGACAACACCTACAGTCATTTGCAAACTTAAAGAAAAGTGGCACTGATTTTGCAATTGCAAGCACACTTAACATTTTATCCTTGCTCTTTCTTTATCCTGTCCGTTCCAATAGTCATTAAATTTATTAAGTGGCTTCTACAAGTGACTCCTCTCACTTCTAAAAACGACCAGATTATCAGACCAGAAAATATATCTAGGTTCAGTCCCTCTTTTCTTATCTTTTCTGACAAAACACTCTCCTTCACAGTTTTATCTATATAATTGATGACCCACACATGACATAATTTACAGCCCTCTCTAGCAACCTTCCAAACTGTGCACCAGTCACTCCAGGATTGCACTCAATGCTGCTGCTCCAGAAGCCACTATAAACAGATCTTTTTAAAATTTAGTCTATACAAAACTACAATGGAATAACAAAGAACAGAGGCTTAACTAAGATTTCAGACAAAATATGCCAAGTGAAAAAAGAAAAAAAAATATTAAAAAAAAGGGAAAAAAGAAAAAAGCTAATGTTAACAGAATTATTGGCACTTATTGTTTGTGCACACAAAGGCACAGCTCAGCCCTTTGTGCAGGTGAAGGGAACTCAGGACTAGAAGACACACTAACAGATAGAGGAAAAGGATGCTGCTCTGGCTTTCTCTTGCCTTTCTCTTAATGCCTGGAAGACATTGTATTTATTGCTCTCCTATTAAGAAATCAGGAGCTGTGTCTCAGGAAGAAACTCCTTCCATCGCTTCTCCTTATGGTGGTGTGTGGCAGAAAAATGAACAGCATCAATCCTTCCACGAGCAGAATACAGCAGCAGATAGAAAGTAGCTCCTGCATAACAGAAACCATCATTATAGGGTTGGCAAGCATGAAAAAGTGCCTTTATGGGGCCTGAGATAAATTACAAGATCTCTATGAATTGAGGGGAAAATAGAGAGAAAGCCTCTCTCTACAATTACAGGAAAAATAAAAGGGCACAAATACATGCAGAGAGAGGGCAAACACACTGACACCATGTCCTACATGGTGGAAATGCCAGAGCCAGCCCCTAATTCAGCTTGCTTTATGAATTCATTTTAACTCAGATTTTCAGCTGAGTTTCTGATGTTCATGAGCTCATTTTCACCCCCAAAAATGGCAATCCCTGAGGAGTAACACTGAGCACATACAGCTTTCCCTTTCCTTCCCATTCCATTTAGATTATTTTATTAGGAGTGTTTTTCTGCTGTGGTAGGCAGGATCCTGGGAAGAGGAGATAAATTCTTTTAATTATGGTGTCTCCTGTAGCTCAGCAGCCAGCCGTGGTGGGGCAGCACGACGACCTGCAGACATGAAGGCATCTGCCTGGAACAGCACAGAGGAGCTCCTGTCACTGCCTGAAGCTCCCAGAGACAAAGACTCAGGGCAGTCTGGGGAAGAAAACCTGCTCTCGTAGGGGAGGCCCTTGCTCTGCTCCTGAATTATGTGAAATTTTATATTTAGTATAGAAATTTTATATTTGTTTTCCAAGGCTCTGCTGTGTCCTCCAACTTTATCTTACAGTACTTGGAAAGTGCATTGCTCCCTTCAGGCTACCTCCAACACAAAAAAAAAAAAAAAAAAAAAAAAAAAAAAAAAGGAAAAATCCCCACAAGTTGAAAATCAACATTTACCTTTTTTTTTCTGTAGATGGTGTTTCAGAATTGAACCCTGTAGAAAAAGGTGTATGACCACAGCTCAGCATAGCAGAGCCACCTGACTTATTTCTGAGTTAAAATGGAAAATCCGTTGTTCTTTGATTAAAAAAAGTCCTTTTATTTTTAGAAGTGATGCATCAAATATGCATGAACGGGCACATGTCTTTTCCATTGAGTGATTCCAACCACAGGGTTTGGCTCAGGTCCTGCCACCCTCCTTGTTAGACCTTGAAAACAAACTTTGAAATAAAGGGACATGTTCCACAGAAAGAGCTGGAGAAAGGTCAGGAGAAAAACGTGCCATCAGTGGGAGAGTGTAAAGCACTATAAACGGTCAGAGAAGGTAACCATCAGAGTGGCAAATTAATTTCCATGAACTTCCTTCTCCTCCTGCAGAAAAGTCCTAATTGAGGAGCATTTTCCCTGACCACAACACAAAACCTCTGGTGAACGAGCTCGTTAACTGGGTGCCACACTGTGACCAGATTTGCCACATATTAGTTTTTAATAGGCAGTTGCTGACTATTTGCAAATACATAGTTATTTCAAAGCGTGAGAATAAAGTTGGCTGTCCATATTTTTCTACTTTTAAATGAGAAGGAAAAACTACTGCTCTTTTATCCTTCTCTACAGCATCCAGAATTACCAACTGTGTGCCTGTTCCCTGCTCCCCTCTTGCTTTGCAGCATCACTCCAGTGTGGATCTTCTCAGTGCCCCTGACTGCCACAGTTGACCATCACAAGCTTTGTGATTGATTTCAAGCAGGGAGGGAGGGAATAGCTCAGAATTCCTTTCAAGCTTCTTCCCATTACAAAGCCACAATATTTCATCACACTTGGTCCAGCAGAGATTTGAATCCCTCATGTTATCTCCAGATATCAGCTGGACATTTTAGGACATGAAGATTTTTTTGCTGTTTAATTTGATGACATACATAGAGCAAGAGCATAAACACTTGCCTGACAATTTAAATGCAGGAATTTTGTTTCTTCGCAAATTTTTAAATACATCTGTTTATTTTAACATTTGATTTCCAAATTGCTCTTTCAAGCCTTGCAGCAAAATGTGCATAATTGTGATGGATTTTTTCTTTCCCTTGCCTTTGTCAACAAATGCCTAATCAATTCTAGTAAACTAAAAAAATCCGAACCACCATAAACAGGCTAACAAGTTCTTCCAGCTATTTATCTAATTTGTATTGACATAAAAACTCATTAATTCAATTTAAAAGAATAAGTAAGAGTCAGGATTAAGGCATTTATGTTTATATGTCCTCCTTGTTGTACATCAAAACAAGACCTTTGCAATGCTGGTCACATGAAAAAGCCATTAAAGGATTTGGTACTGAGGTGGCAAATTTCAAGTCTGTCATGATAAATATGTTCATGATAAATGTGTTTGAAAAAGATAAAGCACAAGAGACTAAAATGATATGATAAGAGTGGCTTTCCTAACGTTTATATGTTTATGTCACTGGATGCTTGGACACTGATATTTATCTGAACGAGCTTAAATATTACCCTGCACTCCAACTCCTGTTTGAGCTCAGTTTAACAGCATGCCAACCTCAGCTACACATAAGTGTGTGGATCAACAGAGATCCTTCCTTCCCATCAACACACAGGAAATGGTTGAGTGCATGGGTATTAAATCTATCCTGGCTTGAATTCACCACCTAGAGCCACAAATGAAGGCTGCAGTATTCAGAGATGCTCAGCAGTGCTGAAGATCATACCCCTTTTCAAACTGTGCTACTTTTGGCTCTGATGCTGAGCACTGTCTGATTTTTCCTGCCCCAATTTACCCATGCGTAAAATCTGCATGACAAAATGAAGGTGTTTGGAAATTAATTGATACGGGTATAGCCCTGAGAATCTTGAGTGAAAAGGGCTTCAGGAATTTGTAATAGGATCATTAAGTGAAATGCCAGCAGAGATATTAAAAGCAGGGTCAAATTTTTCAAGTTAAGAGGAAAAGTCAAGGAGGGAGGGCAAAGGAATGAAGACCCCAGAAGAGAATGAAAGTGGAGAAAAGGCAATGAAACAACCTGTCAGACATCAGGAGCAGAGACAGGACAAAGATCTGAATTATTAACTCTAATTAGCAACTTAATAAAGAGACAAGTCTTTAAAAATTAAGTGGTTACACTACACTATGAAGGAATTTGAGAGACATTGGTCACCTAAGGAGAAAACAAATTGGAAGAGAGCAGTGGAGAGGCAGATTGTCCTCAGGCTGGGGAGGGGGTTAGCAGGCACAGGGACAGATGGCAGAGCCAGTGGGACCCTGCCAGCAGGGCAAGCTTCATGCTCCAATCACTTTATCTTTGTGGGGAAGGGAAGGGAAGGGAAGGGAAGGGAAGGGAAGGGAAGGGAAGGGAAGGGAAGGGAAGGGAAGGGAACTGCAAAGACAACCCTAAACTGAACCTCACTGTTAGTCTCTGGAAGAAAAGAGACCAAAGACAGAAACAAGAACAGGCTACACTGTGATGCTCTTAAATGAAAAAAAAACACCAAAAACAAACAAAAACATAATAAAGATGACATCTTGTTGTGCATGGAAAGGTCTTCTTCAAAGGCATGTTTGTTGTTTTCATAAAGACTGTGGGTACATGTATGCATGTTCCACTTACAAGTGCATGGTAAACGAGCAGACTGTTGCAAACCTTTGAGCAGGGGCTTTCACAGTAATAGCTCTGAATCCAGCACTCAGACATCAAAGGGAGATAATGGAGCCCAGCATCACCTCAAGAGACAGATGATTTCCACACAGCCAGAAGAAGAGACACTCCCCAGCAGCCACAGGACTGCTTCCTGCCTGCCTTCCTTCCCTCTCCTCATACACCCCTCCATAGGTTTTTCCTGGCTACATAACTAATTTCACAAGTTTGATAATTGCCCTTACAAGAGATATTGCTGCAAAACTGCAACAGCTAAATAGGATAACTAGCATATTTGTAAAGCAAGAAATCAATAGATCTTTGTTTTCCTTCAGTAACCTTCTTGATGTCTAGTAATTTTCAATGGCCTTTTGGTCAATATCCTTACAGATAAAACACATTACCTAGAATAACATTAGGGGCATTTGTCACTAAGTTTTTTTCCAGTAGGAACTGACTGTCCTTACCCAGTTTCCTGAAAATCACAACAGGCAGGAAGCACCACATACCAGTAGTATTGCCTTCTAAAGCAACATTAGCAAAACTGCTGTGAAATGTGTTCAGTTTCTGAGTTCACTCTTCAAGAAGGACATGGAAGAATTCAGAGCTCAGTGAATTACAAAGTGGATTGGGCTGGAAGGAACCTTAAAGTTCATCTCATTCCAGCCCCCTCCTGAGGACAGGGACTCCTTCTACTAGACCAGGTTGCTCCAAGCCCTGTCCAACCTGGCCTTGAGAAGAAACAAAAAATGCCCAAAGACTACAAGAAGGACTCAGAATGTACCCAGTGGCATAAAAATAAAGCACATC
The DNA here is from genome assembly GCA_013401135.1 of Cettia cetti. NCBI lineage: Eukaryota > Metazoa > Chordata > Aves > Passeriformes > Sylviidae > Cettia > Cettia cetti. The sequence goes on along the minus strand of VZUI01095868.1, from coordinate 25,364 downwards.
TTTATTTCTGTGTGAAGCTCCTAGAGCTGAGTTCATTGAGTTGGCCTAAGGGCAGCCCAGAATAGTAGCAAATACACAGAGGAATGTTTCATATTAGGGAACATTTGACATTAAGGAAAACGTATAATGAAAATTTAGTGCTGGAAAGTGGACAAGCTAAACCTCAAAAGAAAACCTACAGCTCCCTGGCACTGATTAAGGTTTGTAACCCAGGATGGGTGTTTCACATTTGCCACTTAAGAATTTTTAAGCTTCAGAGCTGCAGACAAGAGTTTTCCTCTCCTCTTTGCATAACTTGATGCTGTGCTGATTCTCTTCTGCTCAGCACGAGCAAGCAAAGCTCTGCAGGGAGTTCTGTACCCAGCAGACTGGTATTTTGGCATCATTCTGACAGAACAGACAATAGGTATCATACTTGGCTTTTTGTCCTTTGGGAGCGGGCAAGAGTTGAAGCTGCTTGTTCATTTCTTCAAGAACTGAAATAATTGGGTCATTAAAGTACTGAAATGGGTTGTTCATGGAAATATACCAAGGTTTCACTTGGATGATCTAATAGCTGCCCCAGAAAACAATTAGAAGCAATTTCTGTCTTCCTTCTATGCAAAAAATTGATCAGTTCTCATGCAGAAGCCAACCAAGCAAAGTCTGGCAGGTAAGTAGAAAATTATTTATGATGGAAAAACAGGACACTAATTCTAAGTAAAACCTTGTCTATCATGAGTCAAAGATCATCTAGCCACATCTGAACTTGTACTGAGAGCTTTCTTGAGGAATTCAGCTGCTGTATCCACCTCTTTACTGAGCTGCAGTAAGATGTTGACATCATCATATTTCTAATGATAATATAAATCTTCCTCCATGTGGATATCAAAGAGCCATATGGTCAATTAGCTATGCCCAATGCTTACCCAGCATTATTAGGACTTGCAATACAAAATATGTATTCTAAATTCCTGTTACATTCAAATTAAAAGTTGTTAATATATTTTTTTATTTAAAATTATGGCGAACTTACAGATTTTCTTAAGAAACCCTGGGTGAAAAGTGACATTTGGAGATACACACAAAAAAATGAAAATTCACTAAAAATTGGAGAAATAATGAACCCCATGAAGCAGCATATTTATGGTCATAAGCATACATAAGGATTAAAATAATTTTTCCCAAAAGTACATGTTGTAAATTACTTGGCGTACAAATGTTTTTGTTTAGGACTCATGACTTCTATTAGTATTAATTACTTTTGCTGACAGCTTAAAATGTATAGTGGCCTTAAAGCAAGGGCAATACCTATAAAGTTTAATTACTTTCTCCTTCAGCCTAAGCAATAAAAAAGTATGGTGGGGATCTGGTTATTAACTGAGCGTGGCATCCAAATGAAGACACAGTGCACAATAACTGTGTTTGTTGGGCCACAAGCTGGTGGTTCTCATTGGTCTCTCCTGTTCTAGGGATGAGATGGGCTCTGGGCAAACAGGAAAGATTTCCTTCCCTTGACCTACTTTGGACAAAATCTCATCCTCAGTCACATTTAAGCCCTCATCACTTGCAGCAGAAAGCCCTTGAGTCAAAGGACAAACAAACAGCTCCCTTCCCTGCTCACAGATCAGCTGCCACAAGCCAGGGCTTCAAATATTCTTTGAAATAGGCTTAGCACCTATATATTTTGTCTGATTTTTAAACAAAAGAGGTATTTGCCTAGACACCAGCATGCTACATGTTTTTCTGAAGAAAAATTATAGTTTTGCTTGCTTTGAACAATTTCTACCAAGATTTTTGTGAAGCTACTGAAATTCACTCTGTATATGTGCCTTAGCTCTTGGAAATGTGATATTTATGTGGGTGTTTGCCTGTGTGTCTATATCCATAGCTTTGAAACCAAAGTTTACAGTTAACTTCAGGAGCTTAGTGACCTTTCTAATGCAAGATCAAAATCTGACATGGGAAAGAACTTGTTTTGAAAGTTAACAAAATAATAAGTGACAAGGGTTTCTACATGACCAAGATACTCTGCACAGTCCTGTCACCAATCCTTTCATTATTTAAACTCTCTGCACAGATTTCTAAGTCATTCTTCTCATTACTGTTTCCAAAACTACTCTCTCTTCCATGCCAAGCATTTTATAGATGCATTGCTTCCTTTCTCACTTTTCAACCCAGAATAAATATAATCTGGTCATATTTCAGAATTGGATCCAGTAAAGTTTCTGTGTTCAAACCAGACTGTATTCCTGTCTAGCACTGATCCTGAGTCATCCTTGATGTAGTTACTGTGTGAGATATACCAAGACATTCTTTCTCAAGTATTCAGAAAATAATAAAAAGGAATTTCAAATATTGCAATTCTCCCACTAGGGATATTTGTTTTTCAAAATATCAAACACATAACACAGCATATAAAAATGCATCTGCTACTATTTGTCTAATCTTCCCACACAGATTTAACAATTTGCATGACATTAGCAGACCAGCATGTATTAATAAGCACCAAAATGTCTAACTGCCCATTTGCATTCACAGGTCCCCAGAATAGCAATTAAAGTAATATTAGTACAAGCCTAAAATAGGAAGGAAATTCCAACTTGACTTTTATGAATGGTTTTTGATCCTTTGAAGCATCAGGCATGTGCTAAATTCACAACATGAAGTAAGGTCTGGCCTCAGTTTTATAGTCAGTAAATACATAAGTGTGGGTCCTACTTACAAGGACCTACATTACTTTCTTACATCTATAAAAAATTCACAGAGAACAAAGCCATGCCATTGACCCTGGACAAAAAGACTATAATCACTTGCCTAAATCCTAGGTTAATGGGAAAATCACCAGTGCTGCAGCATAGACACCCAGAGGAGACAGCCACAACTGTGGTAAGGGAGCAGAGGGAGAAGGAGAAAGCCTCAGCTCTCAGCAGCCTCTTGAGAAACAAGAATGTTATTTAGGATGAACAAGGTTTTCCAGCATAATATGAGTGAAGTTCATCCTTGTGTGGATTCCAGGGGTGAAGAAAATGAGGTTAAGAAAGCAAAACATCCATTGACAAGAAGGCAGAAATATTTTCTTGTGTTTTTTGATGATGTAGGACAAAAATACTGCACTGAGAGAATTTCTCCCTGTACTTAAGAAACTCTTCCACTATTTCTGTCTCTTTGTTTTATGTGTTAATCAAATCAGAGCTGATTCAGAAACCAGGAAATTTATGGTGATGAGGCCCTGGCACAGGTTGTCCAGAGAAGCTGTGGATGTCTCATCCCTGGAAGTGTTCCAGGCCAGGTTGGAGAGAGTTTGGAGCAACCTGGTCATGGGTATCCATGCCCATGGCAGGGGGTTGGAACTGGATAATTTTTAAGATTCCTCCCAAACCAAACCATTCTATGATTCTGTGATTTCCTTCCTTACTGTGCCCCCTGATCATTGCCTGTTCTGTCACAGTTCAGCAGAATGAACTCTGCTTTGTTGAGGAAGATGCCACAGCAGTGGTCATCCTGCTGGGACTGATGTCCTCCCATGCCAGACTGAGAATGCAGCTCAGTACCTCTTCCTCACAGCAGCAACATGAGAGAGATCAGAGAGATCTCTAGGAGCCACCAGTAAATAAACTGAATACAAAAAAACCCAAAAAACCCCAAAACAAACCACCCCCCCAAAAAAACACACACACACACACACGCAAAACCAACCAAAAAACCAAATACCACCTCAAAAAAATGATAGACTAAAAAATGTTGCAGATGAAGGAAAAACTGCCAGTGGAGGATTTTCTGTGGTATATGCCAACATTTGGGATAAGGGACTAGCAAAGAAGGACAAGTATTTTCAAGAGTTTCTTCACAGTCAGGAGGGCAGAGGCTGCAGCAGAAATTATTTAGGGGCTGGGAAAATTCCACTTAAAAAGAGGATGTAGGAAAACAACTGTGGGACTGTTAAACCAGTGAGAGTAAACCCGGAGAGGCAAGAAAGCAACAAACAACTGGAAAATGGCTTTAATTGCCAAACTGCCAAATTACTGTAATCTGACAGATTGTACCCATTGGTGCAGCATAGACTTACTGTCAGCATCAGAAAAAACTTGGTTAGAGGATATTTTTATCAAAGGTGAAATCAGAGGCACACAAGCAGCTAAGAGGAAAACAAGAAGGTTTCAGAGGAGAATTGTGCACCCATCATCATTAACTTTATCGACTTTGAAAAAGCCATTGATAGTCTCAACAAAATTGCCTCCAGAAGATAAAGGCTAAATGTGGATTATCTCAGGAGATAGTGAGAATAGCAAACCTTTATGGAGATCCTAACTGATCCAAGAGACAGCAACTGGAGTCAAGCAAAGCTCTTCCAGCACCTGCATCTCTGTTCATTAGAAAATTACTGGAAGAAGAAAACTGGCAACCCACAATCTAGCAGACATCAAGGCAGATTTCTCATTTTCTGCATACAAGAAGCAAGTGAACAGTGGATGCTGGGTGATATAAGACAGGGGAAAAAAGAAGTGGGGAAAAATTTCCTTGAAAACAGTACAGAATGTGCACAACTGCAAGAACAGCAAGCAAACCCACCATAACCGTTATTCAAAAGTCAGTGGAGAGTGCTGAAAGGTTTACCTCCCCTTCTAGTCTAGAAGCAGCAGAAATACAAGGTAGAATGGGGAAGCAGCTGGAGATATACACCATTTAGGTAGACAGTGGAATAACAGACTAGGTATCATTAACAATGGGCTATTGGGCCTTTCTTTTTCATACCAAGTCCTTAAACTATGAGTATTTTTGCAGGGTAAATATTATTACTAATATTAAAAATACAGAAGGAAGCATAGATCAGAAACAATAGATCAGAAACTGGGAAAAATATTCACCTTTTTTCTCCCACTTAAGACAGAAAAATGCCTTTTTTATCAGATTTAGGCCTGAGAGGCACTGAAATAGTCACTAGTGGAAGAACAAAATTATACAGGAAGCCATTAGAGAAAGGACTGGTAAGCAGGGGAGGACACATACAAGCTTCTGTTTGTCATTTTCCTCTCTAGTTTGTGTGTGTGCTTCATTTACCTTCCTTGGAAAATGCAGATGCTTTTATAAGGTTTTTTTCCTGGCTGTCACATATCTAATTCACATGCAGCATATCATTTACTTTTCTTCAAGTTTCCTCACACCGTCATCATCCCAGGCCTCTTTCCAGTGCGAGTAACAAACAATGTTGATTACCTCCTGCTATTTGTAAATCTGTACCTGAGAATAATTCAGATTGCCATGATAATTTATTATTCCCAATTAAAATTAAGGTACATTGAGACTGAAAAAGAAATTAAATGAAGCAGCCCCATCAAGGTATGAAAAACCCACCTGGAAGGTAGATTTATATGTACAAGTGAAGAGCTCATATAGTAATAACAATTTTCACACTGCTTTGAAGATGCTTTTGGGGAATATTGGCCTATATATGACATTATAAAATATCCTATCATTCTGTAAACATTATTTATACACTTACATAAAGTGTATAGCAAAAATCATTAATATGACATAAAGAGTTCTTTAGAAGAAATCAATTCTTTCAAAATATAATTTTTAAAAAGACATATTTCTGAGAAACATATCAAAGCCCTACATTTCCAAGCACAACAAGAGATTGTAAAGCTTCACATTAATTTTCCAGTTCACAGACCTAAAAAGCATGATGTGAGCTCCTGTTCAGGAAAGGTGAACCTTCCTAGTTTACCTTGGCTTGTCACCATCAAGAGCATCATTAATTTAAGCAACATGGAGGTTAATTTATCTGCATTGAGATTTGTTCATGCAATGCATCCCTTGGAGCTTCACAGCCTTTCCTCCTCATTTCAGCCCATGGAGGAAGCATTGCTGGAGGGAATCTGCAGCTGTTGGGTGTGTGGGGATGGTGGACACAGGGTGAGGGCAGTGAGGCAGGGCAGCAGAAACAGGCAGTGCCAGTGATGGGGCATGTCCCTTGTTTGGGAGAGAAGTTTATGACAAATTGCTGACTAAGCTGGACCTTCTCAGACTTCAGTTTCCATTTCCATTTGCTGAAACTCCCCTCATCCCTGATACAAATTCTCTTAAATACTTAATTAAAACAAACCCCTTCCTTTTTCCATCTCACTGTTTTTATGTATGTAGCAACTATTACAAAATGTGTCAGATTTTAACCTCATCTCTTCACCAAATATTATGGGTCTTATTACTAAGAAAGAATGTGCCAGTAGAAAAAACAATATGCTGGGCCATAACAGCTGCACTGTAGGTCTCAACATACATTTCTCTGAGGTAACAAAGCTGCCTTAAATTCCATTTCATCCATCTGTTCTTTCACAGGGCTGAAGGAGTTGATTACATTTGATTCCAGGAGGTGTTCAAGGCCAGGTTGGATGAAGCTTGAAACAACATGTTCTAGTGGAAGGTGTCCCTGTCCACAGCAGGGAGATTGGAATAAATCAATCTTCAAGGTGCCTTCCAACCCAAACCATTAACATGGGGCAACCTGTGATGTAGAGCCTGCACAAGATGGTTTTAATACCAACACCCACACTGGATACCAAATCGAGGATCTGGGTTTGCTGGGGAAATATCAGCATAGTGCTGCTCATAACATTTTTCTGCAGAAATTTTAAAAAATTCTTTTTTTTTTTTTTCAAAGGCTTATTACAGAAGAATATAGTACGTGCAACAGTGTGAGATCTGCTGGGAGATTACCACATTCTGTCCCTTCTGTATCACACCACAACTCTACCAGGTGGTGCAGGATGCCTTCCCTGACCAATCACAGAATCACAGAACCACAGAACCACTGGGTGGAAAGAGACCTCCAAGACCATTGAGTCCAACCCAGCCCTAACACCTCCACTAAACCATGGCACCCAGTGCCACATCCAGTCTTTCTTTAAACACATCCAGGGATGGTGACTGCACCACCTCCCCAGGCAGACCATTCCAGTACTTTATTACCCTTTCTGTAAAAGACCTTTTCCTAATATCCAACCTATATTCCCCTTGGTGCAGCTTAAGACTGTGTCCTCTTGTTCTGTCGGTTGCTGTACCAAGTACCAGGCTTTTTTAAACCCCAGCCATTTCTGCTCCTTCCTTTGTTGTAGGTATTGCAAGTGAAATAATCCACAATTCTTTTGAGATATTTACTTATCCCTCAGGCATGAAAGTGTTTCAAAGCAACTCCAGCATCTATATCACTGAATTGCTGCTTGTTTTTGTAAATGAAAGCCATACAGTGTGATACAATGCCCAATTATTACAGTTAGTCTTTCCATTATAATCATGGATTGTTGGCTTAGCTCTTGACAAAAAAAAAAAAAAAAAATGCAAGTAGAAGTGACTCCAAATATTGATTAAAAAGCATACAGCTTTGGGCATGCTTGTTTCCATTTATTGCAATAATGATGGTGTGGCTATTTCAGATAGAAGGAAACTGCAAAAATATAATTAAAACACCAAGAACTAAAACTAGGCAAGAAAGCGAGTGCTTTGGGATGCAATAGGAGAGCTGACACATTTGTTTGCAGTCCAGGGCATAGGCTAAGCAATGTTCTGGTGAGGGTGCAGAATGGTGGATGATTTTACTGCAAGGGCTGAGCCTGCTCCTGCTGCTCATTCTCCATCCTACCGTCCCCATGGCTTTGTGCTCCCATGAAATGAGTGTGCAGCAGCTCCCAGGAGACCACAGTTCAAAACTGGCACATGAAAATTAACAGCTTTCTTTATTGTGTGGGTGGGGATGGGAGGCAGAGCTGTGTTGCCTGTCAGTGTATCAGTATAATTCACTCCAGCACTCAACTGTTTTCAAAATTGGTGCTAGGCTAGAGCTTTACAAGCATTTATGTGTCAGCTTTCCACTGACTTTCCACCTTTAAAGCAATGACTTTTGAGAATTAGGGAGACTATATCCAAGTGACCCATCAGGGCACAGGTTCAAGAGCCTGACTTGCTGAAAATTTGAATCCATAGGTCTTTAATAAAAAAAAAAAAAAAAAATTACAAGCCATGATTATTTGCAGAGCAGTAAGAGGAGTTTCCAGGCTCTATCCAGCTCTCTGTGGTCATGTACCCAACAGAAAAGGTTTCTCATTGCACCTTTAGTTGTACTTAAGACCCAGCACCACCCTCCCACCCAAACCATGACACTCTGGGGTCAGAATTGCTCTATGCTTCCTAAAGCATGAACTACAATCAGCAAAATATCCATGTTGTTTTGACTAGCAATACAAGCATTTAGCCATGATATAGCAAGTGCATTTTTTTCAAGTTTTAGAACATCTCAGAAGTAAATGTACATCACAAATAAAGAACTTCACAGCAAACTAATAAAACCTGAAGTATTAAAAAGTTGTAAAACCAAAATTTTAATATCTTCTAATAAAGTATAGCACAGAACTGTTTGGGTAGGAAGGGACATTAAAGACCATCTAGTCCCACCCTCCTGTCATGGGCAGGGATACCTTCAGCTGGACCAGGTCGCTCAGGGCCCTGTCCAACCTGGCCTTGGACACTTCCCAGGATGGGGCAGTCACAGCTTCTCTGGGCAACCAGTGCCTGTGCCTCACCACCCCCACAGTCAGGAATTCCTCTTAACATTCAATATAAACCTCTCTTCTTTTAGTTTCTAAACTATTCCCCACTGTCCTATGACTATCCTCCTGTGTAAAAAGTCACTCTCTTTTTCATAATCCCTCTTTTTAAGTACTGAAATTCCACAGTGAATAAATCTTTGTAGTCAACCACTTTCCTCAACCCTAATGGTATCCCTTAGTCAAAATCTCTGCAAGATCAAGGTAAATGGTTTTCTTGTTCCTACTTTCTTGAAGCAAACCTGAATAATATTTTATTAGAACACTTCTAGAGAAATGCCAGCATTTCTGAGATGGTTTGACCAATTGCAGTGATGTGTCTGTCCAGTTGTGTCAATGGATGTTGTCTTAACATTGATGGAAGTGATCAACATTAGTGAATCTGACAAGATTGTTCACGGAACAGAAATGCACAGTCAGAAGAGATGAATTTTGGGCAGATGTACCTGGGAAGATAAATGAAGCAGTGGGGAGATCAACTACAGCCTGCACAAATCCCAGCAGTCCCACAGCATCAATGCCCGAGTTTTCCAGTAATTTACTATGGAGCATTTTAAATCTTCTCACTTTCACAGATGACAAACCATGCAAATTGCCCATCCAGGGAAATTTCTGCTATCTGTACCAACAGGAGGAAGAGCTTGTGGATGGCTCAGTATGGGATATTGTGTTTGTTGATGTATTAAAACTCTGCCCAATTTTTTACTTGTAGGCACGGAGTTGTGCATACAAAACAACATCCACCAAGAAATTGTCCATGCTAGCAGCCAGTTGAGCAGCTCATGGCTTGCACATGTGAGGGATGAAGTCTCTGAAAACACAGTAACCACATGCAACTTATATCAGAACAAGAGACACTCTCCACGTGTTCAACAAATCAACGTGCTCCTCACCAACACCTCAGAGACTTTTTTTAGAGAACCCCTAAAACTCACAACTTGTTCTTTTCAAACTCACACAGGCTGAGAAGATTAAACAAGCCCTTTACAATGTCTGCCTGGTAGAAATTAGCCTGGCCTTCTGTTTCTCTGGACCAAATTCCAATTTTGTGTAAGGCAGACCAGGAACAGCTGGGGTAACAACTGGCAGATGCAAGAAAAAGGTTCACTGTATTTCAGCACATCACCAAGTCCTGCAGGCATCACCTGGGCTACACTCAAGGTAAATCACACTTGTAACAAGGGTATCCAGACTAATCACTTATTTAGGGGATGGTGCTGGGTGAAAAGTCCTGGAGAGGCTGGATTCATGCACAGACCGCCTCAGGTAGGCATTGCACTATATATACAGTAGAATTGGAAAATATATTTGCACCAAATATGGTGTCTCCATGCAAGAGGAGAGTTTTGAAGATAGGTAAGGGGTTTCATTAACAGTGTCTGATTCCTTTTGAGTGCAAAATGAGAAGTTAATTGCCTTAAAGCCTTCAAAGTACCAGACTGATAGTTTTGTGCTGACTGTTGTAAATAGTGATAGCCAGGCAACAAAACCAGGACTTTCAAACAAATCCCAGTGAAGAAGTTTGGATCCCAAGCTTAAGCTTCAGAGTAATTTGAGTAGTTTTGCAAAATCTTATTTCAAAATACATTTTACAGGCAGCAACCTGTTAAAATAAAAAGGCTGGTTGCACAAAGCATATTCATTTTGCTGCCATATATTTATTAACATTTTGGAGACTGGGTGGGAGGAATAAACTGGGGACACGATTTATAGAAGGCCATGGTCTTCAGAAAATACTGAACACTTTCCTCTGCAGGGGAAAGCAAGGCCCTTAAAGGTGTCACAAACTGGACAACTGAAGTGATCATTCACCTGTGAAATTTTAGGCTATTATCTCCAATCATACCTTCAAGGATTGGATGCTGATAATTCACAGTCATGGAAATGAAATGCTCCAGTATGAGACATAAATGAGGGAGATGAATTATAGACTTCCCTGATAATGGAAAAATGAGCAGCATGTTGATCATATACACTAAAATTACAAACTTGGTCACCCTCGCTGTAATTTAGAACACGTAGCAGGGCATAATAAATTACAGTGCTGCTAAACTCTGCTGTCATATCCCTATAGAGATTGGGACTGGGGAACAGAATACTGCCCTTGCACTCAGAAGTCCTGACTTTGGCTCCTGCCACTGGGTAACTCTGGACAAGTTTCTTGTGTGCTTTGTTTTGTCTGTCAGGAAGAGTAGGCAAAGGAGAAATGATGACAGGTTTGTGTCCCACTCTTGCACGGGGCCAAAATCAGAATCTCTTGGGATGTGTACCTGCTATTTCATAAATGCAATATATCCCCATTTTACTGGAGTCACCAGGCTGAGACAGCTGTCCCCACATGCAGAGCCTGTTTTGAACAAGCAGAGACCACAGTCCCTATACACTTAAACCCACAGCCTTTCAGCCACCACTGGCCAGTTCCCTCCCATCAGCCAGGACTTGCTTTGTACCCCTTGGCGCCTCCTAAAACATGAAGGTTTGATCAAAGCAGTACATACTCATCAAAGTCCCTCATGTGAAGAACACACTCTTTGAGAAATGCTGCCTAAGCAGGGATTTACAGTTGGGCTGCTGTGCACATCTGAACATCAATAATAAATATGGAAAAGACACATTTCCATGTGGGCTCTGGGATCTCCCCAACTCAATTCCAACAGCAGTGGGAGTCACAGCAGATCATCTAAATTTTGTTGTATTTTATATGACATTTCTTCTCTGTGGTTTTTTGTAAATCCTCATGACCTGAGCTCAGAGCTAAGAACTAAAAAGTGTGGAAATAGCAGCTGAAGTGCAGGCTGGGAAAATATGGGATATGTTATCAGCCATGCATGGGCAGAGGAAACAGATGTGAGAGGAAACAAGCCTGGGCATCCATCAGAAGGAGATTGCTTGTGGCAGCGGTCAACCTGTCCATTAATGGACAACTAATAAGACATATAGATAGTAAAATGTATGCATGTCCACTCATACTGAAATATTCTCTGGAAAAAGGGTCATCTCATAAAGTAAAAGATAATATAATGTGGTCTAAAATATGCAATCAAAAAGGAGAACAAAGCTTAGGAAGAACAGACAGAAAGGAACTCTCAATAAAGCTGCTTAAACTGTTACCTAACTGAAAGCAATTAGGAAGCTCTTTGAAGTCCTTGGAGGACCCAAAAGTTCAGAAGAATTCTAATAAAGAGACTTGGATTTAGAACCTTTGCTGGAAAAACTAAAATTAACAGCCTCTTCTTCTCTTAAGAAATTAACTTCTACAAAAATCCAGTTGAAAGAACTAAGGCAAAATATATCTCTTCACAGCAAGGTACTTGTGCAGTATATACACAGTACTGTAAAACCAGGTCACATTTGAATTTATACTGCAGGACAATTGATTTTATATATATTTTTTAAAGATTTACTTTTTCATTGATTTCTCAGATATGCCAGATACCATTTTGGTCACTTCATCAATAATATTATAAAAAATAAGTGGAAGAAATACAGGAAGGAAGGACAGTTGATCAACACCTTCTCCTCTGATGTCTCCACTACTGCCAAAACCTTCCCTGGGACCAATCCAGGAATTCAAATTACAGGAATTATTCTTATTTATATTTGGCCTGATCATGATCCTTTACATTCAAAAACAAAGCTAGCCACGGAAATCATATCAGTGCTAATTCCTAAATTACCCCTCTCAGGCACTGCTAATCAGTTCATTGATTCTCAAGCTACATGACAAATTCAGCCTGACAGTCCACAATGGGAGAAAGCCTTTTAGTTAACCAGCTTTGACAGCAGGATGGGAAGCCTCCTAGCAGTGTTGGCCAACCATTGAGTTGTTGCCACTTTACAACATTCCCTCTGGGAAATTTCTATTAGCCCTTTCCTCAATGATTTTCTTTTCAGAGTAGTCTTTAAGACTTTGGAAATAGTTATAAATAGGGGAAACCATAAATGACAGTCTGGAAAATACAGGACAGAGGCAAAGCCCTGTCCCAAATCCTTTCTAACAAGTTGCTTTTGAGAGTTCCTACACGACATTACAATCTCAGGACTGGAAGGTGCCCAAGAACAGCCCCATCTCACAGGGAAGCCTGATTTTCTTTATCAAAAATATTTTGATTGCTCAGATTGAGCCAGACACCAACATGAGGGCCAAAGTTGACAAGTTTGCTAAAGACTTCAAATTCACAAAAAGTTTTCTTCATGTTCAGTTCATCTGTATGCAAATGAAACATCAAAAGGCCCAATCCATTTATGAAGCTCTCCAAAGATATCTGACATTCTGGAGCTGGATCTTGTCTAGGGAATGTGGGTCAGAAAGACCCAGGCTGGCTGTGTCTCGAAAACACTCAGGGGGTTTGCCATGAAGTGTAACCACATGTTCACTCAGTGCCACAGGCACATCAGCAAGAGCCCCACAGACACCCTGAGAACTCCTGCAGAGACACTGCCCCTCCCTGCAAGGGGACTACCCCTCACTGCAAAGAGCTCCACTCATCCTTCTATCACAGCCCCTTGTTTTTACTCCCTGGGCTGTAAAACTCTGGCCCTGGCAATGGCAAGGCTGTCTACCCTTTGCAATCCAAGCTGTTCCCTTTCCCTTGTAGAGGAGATTGAGGCAGGTTAAGTTGCATCTTCCAGGATACAACTAGGTCTTCTCCTCCAGATGTGCCAGATTACCCCTCTGCTCTGATATTTTACTTCAGACCTTTTCCTATCTGTTTTTTTTAAGGTGGCTGGAAAGCAATCTTGATGTCATGGTTGAGCTGCTACCTCCCTCAGAGCTCAGAAGCCAGATAATTCATTTTTCCTACAGATATGTGACCTACTCCATGGATACTGGATGACCAGTTAAAGAAAATTGCATTTGACAAGTGTCAGGAGTGGCTCATGTCATATCCCCAGCTCCAGCACTTGAAAGAACAACTGTGACTTCCTTGGAATTGCCAGACATGTGAGTTTATAAAGATGTGTTACTTTGTCCCAGACTATTTATCCAACTCCTAAAGCTAGGTCAGGGGCTAGCCAGTGTCTCTGCACTGGTTGCATTAGGGAAATTAGGCATTTCATGGTTTTCTCTACAACAATTTTTAGGTTAGGGTTAGACTTGGGGATAGTATAGGGTTTTAGGAGCTGTGTGTTCTTGCTGGTTGGACGGGCTGAGCTAGGGTTTGCTTGGCTACCAGCTAACCCTACAGTCATGTCTGTCCCCTAAGCTTCTAAATAAAGATATATTCATCGTATGGAGGAGGGAAAAAATGATAAAAACCCCCATGAATGCACAATCTCGTCATACACAGCTAGATCACACATCCCCAGATTGCCAGGGCTTCAAAGACATGAGTACCAAGGTGTTCAGAGGCCATGGCAAGGCAGAGACAGGGATGAAGGGAAGGCAGGCTCCTGAAAACCTGATGGTGATGGTGCTCCATGGTGGTGCATCACCTGATGGTGATGGGAATGGGAAGCTGGAGGCTGGACCAGCTTTAACCTTCCTATCACTGTGGGGAGGGAGACATGAGCAAAGGACAGTTCTGAGAGAGGGGGAGCAAGGAACATCCAGACTCTGTCTACAGCTCTAATTAGCTGATTCATACGTAAGAATATACTAAGGGTTCATACATACATAATTAATGTTAAATTAAGCAGATATTTGTCCATCCATATGCAGAAAGCAGGAATAAAGGCTCATAACGCACATAATTGCTATGGAGGAAGAATGACTAAATGCACATAGAATTTGTGCAGCTCATAATTAATTAAATTCCCAGTAAGATTAGCTGGAGGCTTTTCTTCTGCTTAATGGCACATTCATAAGCGCTTTTCTACTTACGGCATTGCCCCGTATAGGACTGGATGGTAAATTTCCAAAGAGTAAAAGAGAAATACATGACATCCAATAGATACATTAGGAAAAAAATTGGTTTCTCTGAGGCATTTGAGCTCATTTTCTAGTCATGTGGACTAGCCAAAACAAATTATCCACAAAAGAAACATGTTTTCCAACTCAGAATGGAGAAATAACAAATCATTACTCAGAAAACACATGAGGACTCACAGGTTGAAGCAAACAGTTAAGTCTACCTAATACTAAAGCTCAAAAAATTCTAGAAAAAATTCTCTGGATAATAAGGCACAGAAAATATATCAAAATGTAGTCTAGGCACACAAAATATATTAAATAAAAAACTTAAAAATTTTTAAAATTAAATAGAATCTTTGCCTTATTTTGTTCAGACATTTTCATACAATTCACAAAAACAAAAAATCCCTGAAAGCCTTCACCTCTTTTGTTGCCTCACACCAACAACATTTATGGTATCCAGCAGCTTCCACAGGCTTTAGACTTCACAGGCTTTAGACATTTTTCAGACTTAAAAACCAAAGTTTAAATCATGGCCAGAGCTATGCAAACACACTCCCTTATCCCCACCCACCTGACACTGTATGCCAGAGCTGGCAGATTATGAGGACAAAACACTCTGATTTTATAAAGCCTTACACCTACTAAGTTCAAAATATAGACTCAAGTGGCTGCAGGGTGTCATTACCAAGCAGCAAAGGGATGTTAGAGAAGAGCTTGCAGGACCCACAATGTGCCATCAGCATGAGGCAAAATACACAGAAATTACTAGAAACTATTCATGTTAGTGCCAACCTGTGAAAAATGAGAAAGCAAACAATCACACTCATCTTAAACTCAGTCTGAATAAATCCTTTTACCCTGAAGAGATTAAAAAGTCAGTGCCCAAAGGTCACTGGTTTATTGGATTGCTGTAATGTAATTGATACTGTCAGCCCCAGACACATAAAAATCACAGGTCAGATCCCCGAAACATAAAAAAGGATTTAGTATCACAAGATTAGGCTTCAATATAATTGAAGGCTTAATTTTAGCCCTCCAGCTTTTAATCTTTTGAAAATAAAATTTCCAAGCTCTTTTCCCTGGCACTATGAAGGTTAAAATTTTACTTTCCTTTAAAAATAGAGAAGTATTTCTGTCATTCCAACTGTAATTACAGAGAAATTACAGCCATCTTCTAAAAGTATGGTTAATTACTAGCATAATTATTGTCAACCAGCATCAAACTAGACTAACCTGAAAAAAGTCTCCTAGCACTGTTGTCAGAATTTAAAAAAAAAAAAAAATCAAAACAAAAACAAATCCCAAACCCTGTCAGAAGGCTAATGATAAAATCCCTGGAGCTGGCAATGCTGGCACATAGCACAAACAACCAAATGCATTCAAATGAAAGTTTCTGCAGACTGTCACTGGGTATGTAACATGCAGAAAACATGTTTTTTACAGGCACACAGTACTGATTTCTTGTTGATACTAATGCACCAAGAACAGCAGCAGATCGCCAGTAGCGTTAATTTTTCATCATCCTACCCATAGATTTCTGAGGGCCCAAGGAAGGAGAAATAAGTGCAGTGGCCCCACAAAGCCAGATTTTTCCTCATTCTTTTTTGTAGCTCTATAAACAAAATAGTTGAAATTATGAGATTTTACTACATGTATTTAGGAGAAAAAAATTTTACAAAAAGTGAAATATAGTAACAGAAATTAACAGGAATGTTTCCCTCCTTGAAATGACAGAACATTCATGCTATTGGGTTTAAAGTGGCACACTACCATGGTGAGTAGCTACCACCAAAAGTAATATTTATAGTCCTCTGCAGCTCAGATAGTGGTACCCAACACATCTCATCTATGTGAGAATTAGCCTGCCTGGGGACAGGGTGTGCAGACACATTCTGGAGTCACTGTCATTTGGGATGCTCAGAGCCCTTGGACATACTTAGTTTCTCAACAGGATGTCTAAATTGTTGACCCTCTGTGGATGCCTGTGAGAACATGCCCCTGATGAGCCCAGCAGGCTGCTGGATCTCTGCCTCCCAAAGCCTGCTCATTTGCGATCCATTTCTGCACTAATTCAGCTACACTAAAATTACACACATCTTTAAAAATAATAATGTTATCTACTGCTGGGATGATGATCAAGAAGCAACATTAAAGCCTCTGTACATTGACAAAAAGCCACACAGTGGAGTTACAAAAGTGGCAATTTTCAGTGACTAATGGAAACTTACAGGGTCTTAATGATTCAACTTGTCAGACACACAGAGACACAAGGGAAGCTAGGACCACCCAGAAAGACAGTGACTGCTGATCGCAGGTTGGGAATAGGGACAAGAGAATTTAGGAATCTCTGAGAGATCTGGGCTGCTAAGTGCATCTCCTCCACACATTTCTGCAGGGCTTCTCCTTCCTTAAAATAGCCCAGAAATTAATGACCTGGTTAATGCCTAATCATTATCTAATTCCATTTCTTTCAAAGATACTTAATTTTATCCTTCCCCCAGCTTTTTCCTAAGCAGTGCTTCTGCACTGTACTATCCAGTGAAGTGACTCCAAATTTCAGCCCAGGTGCCAAAGCACTAACAGGGACTTGAGCATCATGTTCCTTTGAAGCAGTAAATCAATAACTAATGGATGCTAATAATGAACTACAATCTCTCATCAGCATATTAAGCAAGTTTGTTATGGTACAGACCCCCTATGTTATGGGTCTACCAGTATCCCCTGCATGGTCCCAGCTCAGTTACTGGGGACCCAGGTGTCTTACTGGGGTTGGGACACTGACCTTCTGCCTCATTTTAGCAGCAAGAAGGGCATGAAAGTGCTGCTATTTCTCCAAGAATTCCATTTAAAGACTATTCCTGTCCCACCACTATGATGTGACACCTAGCCAAGAAGTTTTCAGGGAGGTGCATGACTGGACTCCAAAGGAAATCCTTCTGAGAGAAGGATTTGGCTGCATAAGCTTGAAGAAGGCATAAAGACAAACATGGTGATGTAAAGAAAAAGAATGTAAATTAGGAAGAGGAAGAAGTAGAGAGAAAGATGAATAGATGTGTGATTTAGACAGGAAGGAAACTGAAGGCTTTTTCACAACACCCAAGGATGGTTCTGAATACATTTCTCTATGTCGAGTATTTCACTCTGTCACCCCTGAGCCTCTTTCACAAGCCACATCAGACATTAAAGCTTTTCCTCTCTAAAAATGCTAGGCACCTCTTCAGGGAAAAATGTTTTGAATGTCAAGAGAGTGTACTATAAAAACTCCAGTTGAAACTGCCACCATTTCCCTTTTAATAACACTCATTAAAAACATCTGCATCAGGAATTAAGGGGAACCATTATTTTCATGCTGTATGCAATTTTGAAGTTTCAGGTGACCATTCCATGGGATGTAATAAATCTTCTGTGTCTGTGAGCAGTTGATATGGTTTATTTTAATGGCCACAGTTAGAGGTTTCATGGGATCAGGCCACAACCAAATCTCTTTATAATAATTCTTTAGGCTACTGCATAATTTATAGCCCTTATGCACTTTTCATGATCTAATTTACCTTCCTCTTAAAATATTTTGTAAAACCAGTGTTCCATTTATAATGATATATATCCCATTATAAAATATACTCACTACTTTGTTACCAGAATAGCATTTTATGTGTGTAAACCAAGGGGCATTAGCATATGCCAGAATTACTCTCCCAACTCAGTGATATAGAGAGCATAATGGAATTATGAGCAATTTGGTTCACACTGTCAAAAATATAAATGCAGTGAGATTTTAATAGCAGGCCTGCAAATAATGTTTTATAAGAAAAGTGTATTTTTGTAAATGAGATTTCCAAAAAAGAGTGAAATCTAGATGTGAGGTGATAGAGGGCAAAGGGAGGAGGCGTGGAATCAGCTGCAGGAATTGTGATCCTATACCCATCATACATAACTACCCAGAAGGGAGAGAGAAAAAGGCAAACTCACTGGCTTCACCAATAGTATTGCTCCAAGACATAAGGGAATGTAACAGCCAAAAGGCTGTGGGAAAAAGTTGCAATTTTTGAGCCATAGTGTCATTATGTTCGGACTAGACCTCCAAGACCATCTTGTCTAACCTTCAAGCTTGAAGGAAGACTCATCAAAAATAATCATACTAACAAACCCAATGTTTTGGACTCTGTTCAACTAAAATGTCAGAAAGTGTTTCTCTCTAAAGCTGTCAGCAAGTGAACTGTCTAGGCTCTAGCAATTCAAGATCTTTCTACCCATTTCAAAAATATTTAATCATACCCAAATTAAACAGGATTTTCTTGGCCAAGACATTAATAAGTTTCTCTGCCCAAACCATACTTTGCTCTAAAACATAATGATAGTTCAAAAGACACTCCAGCACATATTTTCTACTCCATACCTGGCCTTCCCTAAGAAGAAGAAAACCTCTCATTCACTTAAGTATGTAATATATTTTCCTTGTAGGAAAAGTTGTGAAATGCAATTTTTTGATGTTACTGCAATATGCAAAATATTACACCACTTGTCAGGCCACAATAGAGGGTTGAAAGTATTTCCATTTGCAAGGTTCTGTGTATTTGCATGCACATATGATGGCTGCCTTTCTGGAGATATTTGTGATACTGTAGATCTCATTTTTATCAGGGTATATTCCAAATCATGTTTGTTTTCTGAAAATACCTGCACAAATCAGGCACTGCAGAGTTAGGCTATATTTACTCCCAGAAATCTAAACTCCAAGCTGTATTACCTAAAATAATCATGGAAACCAAGTATCAGCAACAGTAACTTATAAAGGTGTTATTTCCCTTTCCTTATTTCTTCATTTACTTATGCTTTACTACATCAACATTACCTAGCACCTGGCAAAAACACAGCTATATATTCAAAGATTTTCACATGCCTCACATATCAGTGACTGACTATAATAATGTCACTTAATATTTAACATGTATCAAAGAACCTGTGCACTTATTCCCATTTTGTATATCACGAAAGCGAAATAAAGGAAATTTTACTGGGTTTCCAATAACTTTTCTATAATTGAATGTTTGGGCCAGAGTCAAGAATAGAATCCAAATTGCTTCATTTGCAATGTTAGGTTCTGAGAGAGGCCCATGTTTTATCTCAGAGCAGTTCTCTAGGCAATTCCTGATGTCTCGCAGGGGTACCTGGCGCCTTTACCTATTTCAAAGCCTGCAAGAGCAAGGTTTTAGTTTTAAGGGAGCTGGATGGGAACATATTTATTTCCTCCCCACAGGTATGTGCACGTGCTCTGACAGCAGGAAGATTCAGCTCTGTTATTCCCTTCCCTCTTAGGCTCTGTGAAAAGCCAAGCTCACTCCAATTTACAGTAGCTTGCACCGATTCAATAACCCATTCAGGCCCAAGACAGCACCTATTATCTGCACAACAGCTGCTTTGATACAACAAAAAGGCTGTACAACAGTAATCCAAGGATACATGCTCCACTAAGTTAGATTTTGCTCCCATAGCCTGTGGACTAGAGGCTACAATTCTGCATTTACCAAAGCCATCTAATACAGAGAAACAAAAAAATCCCACCTGCAGCTGCTCCACCAAGTAATGACCAAGTCCTGTAAAAGACACAGCATTTACTAGGTGCTGGTTATGGGAACAAAAAAAAAAAAAGAGAAAGGAAGAAAAAAAAGAATACTTTACACCTATATTTAAAATGCTTCTCTATTTCTGGAGAGTTACTGAGCACAAGACTGCATATTGCATTTGGCAGTGATAAAATCAAACTGTCATTGCTACTGGAGACTGAACACAGCTCGTATATATCTTACCTTTTAAGCCCATTTTATCAAAGCTGTAGCACAAATAAAGATGAATAGTATCTCTTTCTAAGCCAGCACAAACCCACCCCTCAATCTAGCAGAAACCACACAATACTTATCACCATTTCACAGAATTCTGTTTAAGCTTATAAACATTTCTTTTATTATTTCCAGATTTCATTCAAGATTTTTGCTAAATCCTATTGACAAAACTTGCTGGTTTTACCTCTCCCTATCAGTTTAAGATTTGTATTCATTCTTAACCAGGAAGTTGCCTGTAACACACAAATCTCTCTGTGTGCTCAGGCTTGGAAGCACCTGTCAAATTTTGTACAGAGCCAAGAGCTTTGATCTCTTGGGCAGCAGCAAAAAGATTTAAGACACTGAAAATTACCAAAGGCTTAAGTCCACCATCCTAACAAACATTTTAAAAGATTAAATCTGTTTATTATATACTTTTTAAAGAAATTTCAAGCTGTTTAAATAAATAATTTTCAGTAGACAACACATGCAGTGTAAATGATAACTGATCTTGGGTCACACTGTTTGACTCAGGTCAAACTGCAGATGTTCCTTTTACATGCAAGGTCTAGAGGGGGAAAAAAAGCCTTATATCCATTACTGGTTTTGCTGATTCTGTAGCCAGGTAGATTTTTTTATTATTTCCTTGGCTTTTCACCAATGCTATTAAGCAGAATAAAAATCTAAAAACCCAGCCAAGAAGAGAGAGAGAGAGATATTTGAATGCCACGGGTGTGACATTCCCCCTTGGGCCAATGTCCATGACTTATATGAGTTCTACTCATGCCCTATTTTAAAGGGCACATAAGCAGTGCAAGGGTGTTCTGAACAAGGCACTGCACAGTGTTTTTCCAAAATAGGATGTGTGTGAGAAAGTCAGTGCAGGAAGCTGAATGGCTGGCTTTATCCTTCTGACCTCCTAGGCCACACTTCCATCTGGTGCAGGGATAGGAGATATCTAAACCTTCAGAAAACTTTCGTGTGTCTGACCTACCCTCGAAATCAAGGGGAGATAATTTGTTTTGCAACTCTCACATATGTACTGGATGTAACCTGGGCTCTCCTGTGGAGCAGAAATCTTCAAGGGAAGGCCATAGAATCAGTGATTCTATGATGATTCCATGAATCTGTAATTCTATAGATGACCTCACAGACTGTCTTGTTCCAATGCCCTGCCATGGGCAGGGACCCCTTCCACTATCCCAGGTTGGTCCAAGCCTCATTCAAGCTGATCTTGAACACTTCCAGGGATGGGGCAATCACAGCTTCTCTGGGCAACCTGTGCCAGGGCCTCATCACCCTCACAGGGAAAGAGTTCTTCCTAATATCCAATCTAATCCTGTCCTCTGACTATTTGAAGCCATTTCCCCTTGTCCTGCCACTCTAGGCCCTTGTCTGAAGTCCCTCTCCTGCTCTCCTGTAGGCCCTTGGGGCACTGGAAGACTGCAATATAATGAAGACCAAAAGAAAGTGCAGATGAAAACAAGCCAAGTGTCCACCTCTGCTGGGATTAGGAGAGTTTCAAGATCTGCACCCACAGAACTACATAATGTTTTCATTGCCTTTGAAAACAGGAAAATCCCAGTCTTGATCTTCTACAGACACTGCTGACTTCTCCAGAGCTGCCACCCCAACACCTGTCTGAAACTTTCTTCATTCCTGGCCACTCTTCAGCCTGCTCCTCAGCTTTTCAGAAAGCTAGCTGAAACTGCTTGGAAATGTTATATTTACCTATAACAAATTGTTTATCCATACCTGAGTGTCAGTCCTAAGCCACCATACACTGAATCTTAGTAACAGCAAAGTCCTGGTGTACATCTTTTTCACAACAGCTCAATACCAACAGGAGAGCACTCACCACACCTACCTGCCACATTTGTGCTATGAAAAGGAAGCAGCAGGCACAGAACAGGTAACTCTATGAGCAATTACTTATTTTCATGAACATTTATTACATTTGTACATGTTAAGTTTGCCTGATGGGCTTTGGAGAAGGGGTGACATAATTCTAATTCAACAGCAAGATCACATAGTGTTTTATGGGTTTTTTTAAAAAATCCCTTTTGTTACATTTTTTTGCATGTACATCTTAGAGTTTCCATATATATTTCCAGTCTCTTTTCACTGTTATTTATGTTTATGGATAGTTTGAAGGAGATGTTTCCAATGGAAATTGGAAATACAGAGCAGGAAATTTAGTCTCTTTAGAAACCAAATGAAATAGAGGAGGAAAAAATTAATGTCTGAGAATGATTTTCTTACCTACCAGCTCAGAAAACTGCAGGACATTGAACAGGTATGGAGGGAAAGTGGGTGACAAAGTGCATAAGAGAAGCAGATCTGATTTTAAAAAGGCAGGGGTGGGTTAGAAAAGCAATTGGGTTTAGAGACAAGTCAGATCTACACAGAGCTAGACCTAGACACTGTCACTTCCAAACACACTTGGCTTGTATATTGTTGCAAGTCACAGTGGACAGAGATATCTAATATCAATTTTTCTTTAAATATTGATGTTCCAGCTGGTATTTCTCCCAGAGGTTTTGGGTTTCATTGGGTTTCATTTCTACTTGTGCCTGCAAGCATGAAATTATAGAATGACAGAACATGCTGAGTTAGAAGGGACACATCAGGATCATCAAGTCCAACTCCTGACCCTGAGCAGGACTCCACAAGAATCCCATTCTGTGCCTGAGAGCATTGTCCAAATACTTCTTGAGCTCTGCCAGGCTGGTGCTGTGACCACTTTCCTGAGGAGCCTGTTCCAGTGGCCAACCACCCACTGGATGAGGAACCTTTTCCTGATACCCAACCTGAACCTCCTCTGAGGCAGCTCCAGCCATTTCCTGGGCTCCTGTCACTGGCCACATGAGTAAAGAGATTGGTGCTGACCCAGTGCTTCCTCTCATGAGCATACTGGAACCCCCTTCTTGTTTAAGTAGAACACAAACCCAGCACAAACTGAAGTGGAAATCCTTGTAAGATACAATTTCTATCCCCTTTTCCCTAAGGGTGAAAGCATAGTGGAGAGGGAATAAGGGTGAAAGAGAAGGAGCAGATACCAGGGAAGTTACAGATTATGGTGGTGGGTGAATACAGTCCCTAAATCCCAAAGGTTCATCTCAGGGAAGAAAACACCAATTATGAGGAAAATAAAAAAGATTGTGTATGTAAAATCACACTTGGTGATATGATCACTGCCATTATTTCCTTATTGAGATGCCCCATTGAACATCTGTATTTTATCTCTGCTTTATTGATGTAGGTTTTATTGCAAACTTTTCACAGTAGTATATACCTGCTAAAAAAGGAAGAAAACCCCAAAACCCAGTGCTTCCATGTATCTCCTGTTCTTGATAACTGAGAATTGGTTTGATAGTGAGAAAGCCCGTGGCAGACCCAGCAGTGCTGCATGGATGCAGCCCATGCTGTCAGGTGTTTGTTCTGTCTGGGTAAGAAACAGCTCCTCTCTCATTTCATGTCTGCTTGCTTACCAGGAGCTGGATGCATTAAAGGCAAAAGTCCCTTTATTACCTGCTCATCTCTCACTCCCATGTGCATTTTCTCCTCACACAGAAGACTACCTCTTTCAAGCTGTTCCTTCCCACTTTCATTCTCTGCTGAGCTACTGCTTGTCAACACATTTATCCATTTGCTGCTTTCAGTCAAATAAGTAAAAAATAAAACAAAGTTAAAAAAGGAGCAGCAGGAGGAGGAGAAGCTTCACTGTAGGCACTATATCTCTGTAGCTGAAGAGGGAAACATTGTCAACAGCCAAATGATCTGATTCTTCAATATAAAGGGATAAATGAAATAGGAGCATTTGCATGGTTCAGGTCTTCATGCTGGGGTAAAACCCAGATGCAGATTTGTCCCATCTCCCACCTGTGCTGGCTCCAGCTGGAAAGATCTGCACACCCAATTATAAAGGTAGCAGCTGTTTTGCAGGGCAGAGATCTCCCTGGGTTCAAGGTCTACAGCGTGGTTTGGGAAGCCACCAGAGTCTTGCATGGCTCAGAGACAACTGCTCCCAGCCTCATCAAAACTGCTCCTACACTCATTACAGGTTAAACCTCTTCAATCTGTGCAACGTGAGACACTACCAAGCCTATGCGAAAAATTGGGAATTAGGTTCACATCCCAAACAATTGGCAGGCAGTTTTGAAGCACTGACGTTTGCTGTGGACTTTTCCAACAGATACAAAGAGGGTTTTTTCAGTTTTCAAAATCCTCTGGGATTATTCAGAGATAGTAATCATAGAAATTCATTACTGAGCCATGCTAAGAAACTTCAGCAGAACCATTCATGTTTCTCATTCATTAATTAATGCTAATGATAATTTAGTAGTCCTTTGATATCATACACTTTTCTTTACACCCACAGCTCTTCTCTCACAATCTCTCCATCTCTGCTCCTCTTCCCACGCTTGTCTTGGTGTTTGTGGTTCTTTTTCCCATCTCTGTGTGGTACTGACAGGCACTACGGATATGCTTAAATTTGTGACAACCTTGTTAAATCAAAACAAATCACTTCTTATATTCAGAGATCCACTTCACTGAAATAAGCAGGGAAGTATTTTCCTGTACAAATCCCAGTAGCCACAGCACTCTCAATGCCATTATTTGCATTAGAAGGAACACACAGGAGCAGTCTCTCTCAGCAATGATGAGCTTCTACTCCCTGTGCTACAGGGCACCAGAGAGATGAGACGAAGAGTTGTTGTCACAGAATCACAGAGTCACAGAATGACTAGGTTGGAAGAGACCTTCAAGATCATCGAGTGCAAACCATGCCCTAACACCTCCACTAAACCATGGCACCCAGTGCCACATCCAGTCTTTCTTTAAACACATCCAGGGATGGTGACTGCACCACCTTCCCAGACAGACCATTCCAGTACTTCATTATTCTTCCATAAAAAACTTTTTCCTAATATCTGACCTATATTTCCCTTGGCACAGCTTGAGACTGTGTCCTCTCATTCTGTCAGTTCCTGCCTGGAGAAAGAGACCAGCCCCCACCTGCCCACAGCCACCTTTCAGGGAGTTGTAGAGAGTGATAAGGTCACCCCTGAGTCTCCTTTTCTCCAGGCTAAACAACCCCAGCTC
>VZUI01095861.1:0-13229 GCA_013401135.1 Cettia cetti | reverse complement strand
GCTGCGGGGAAAGGCCGCCGCCGCCAGACACAACAATCTCATGATCTGGGATACAGAGGCACCGTCAACCCAGGACACTGTGGCACTGTGTCTCCTCCCTTGCTGGGACATCCCTGCCGCTTCAGCTACCACCGCAGAGCTTCCTGCTCTCACCCACTGGCCCGGGATTTTTTCCACCATTCCAGCCTGGTGCTCCCCAGCGAGATCAGACTGCCCCGATATTTGTGAGAACAAAACCCCTCGAGGTCTTGCCTGGTTTAGTTTAGTATTATTGCTGTAATTGTTATTGTTTGTTTGCATTGTTATAAATACTAGTAAAGAACTGTTATCTCTATCTCCATAACTTTGGCTGAAAGCCCCTTTAATTTCCTAAATTATAATAATTTGGAGGGAGGGGATTTGAATTCCACATTTCCTAAGGAGGTCTTGCCCCCTCCTTAGCAGATACCTGTCTTTCAAACCAAGAAAAACATGGATATTTAAATTCAAAAGGGAAAGATCTAGTGCACAGAGAGGTAATAAAGTCAATGTTAGAGTCCCTGTTTAAGCTTGCAGAGACAGCAGTGGTCCACGTAAGGGGTCATCAGAAAGGAAATACCTTAGAAGGGAGAGGGAATCAATTAGCTGATTGGGTAGCAAAAGAAGCAGCTTTAGAATCAGGGGAGCCATTAAAAATCTTCCAATTAAATGAAACATCCAGGGGGCAAGAAGGAAAAGAAAAGCTAAGATTCAGTGAAAAAGAACTAAAACTAATAAGGGAATTAGGGATGCATCAAGGAAATCAAGGACACTAGTTAACCCGTGATGGGCGGAAATTTTTAAATAAGGCCCTATCCTGGAGAATGCTAACAGAAATACATGAACAACACATTGGGGAATTCAGGGGTTATGCGACCACTTTTTAAGAGAGAACCTGTGCTTCAGATTATACAAATTGGCTAAAGCAGTAACTAAAGGATGTGTAATTTGTCAAAAAGTGAACCAAAAAGTAATGAGAAAAACAGTACCCAGAGGAAGGGAATTAGCTCTAAGGCCATTCTAAAATATCCAAGTGGATTTTACTGAAATGCCACAGGTACAGAAATACCGACATCTGCTAGTAATCGTAGATCATCTCACCCATTGGGTGGAGGCCTTTCCAACTGTGAAAGAAACTGTAGAGGTGGTTGCAAAGATAATTTTGGAACAAATAATTCCCTGATGCAGGTTAGTCAATAACACCCTTCAGCACAGGAACCTACTTAGAGGGAGAAGCAGTAACAAAAGGATACCTAAAGACAATTGGGACAACATTAGAGAGCCTTGGGAAAAAAGGATATCTTCCTCAAACCTCTCCCTTTGACACCGATGTCCACCAGATTAGCCCTGGAGATTGGGTACTTACTAAATCATGGAGCAATACCTCACTAACCCCTAAATTTGAAGGCCCCTTCCAGGTATTGCTCACCACACACACTGCAATTAGGACACAGGAAAGAGGCTGGCCCCACATCTCCCATGTAAAAGGACCAGTGCCACCCCCTGACAGTGGGTCAGTCAGACCCAGCAGTGTCATCTGCAGACTGGGTTGCAGTCCAAAACCCTGGAGACCTCAAAGTGACTCTTAAGAAAAAGCCAAAAGTTGGCTAGAAACTTATTACAGACTGAAAGACTAACAAGACTGCTGAAAAGTTTTAATAATCACAGTTCATGTTTGTAATTGTTGTTGTCTACAGTTAAAGTTCATAATTGTTGTCTATTGTTAGTGTTTATGATTGTTGTCATAAAGTAGTAACTATTCTCAAAGGGATCTTTTTCCTCAGACATCTGTCCCAATATCCCCATCTCAACGTGGACTGGATCTCCCACAGAGCATTCCCCAAAGGCCATTAAATTAATAGGGAAACTGGGAATAAAAAGAACTCTGCCATCTACCCTAAGAGAGGTCCCCATTCCCAAGAGGCAAGACCGGGTGAGACCAAGGATGGTTCATACCGGACTCCTGGGAGAGCTAGTGTTGGCCCTGTTTATAAGCACTATAAAAAGCACAGAGACTGCATGCACCAAGTGCTACCACCCCATCTATGATGAGGAGAAACTCGGATCTCTAATAAGAGTTCACACTAATATAAACCCCGGTTGTTTTAATTACTCCCAAATAACCACCTGTCAAGAAGGTGGGAAGGCTTATTGGATTGCTAATAATACAGCCTCATTTACGCAACGCCTACTTGGAGAATGCCCTATTGGTGCACTACTGTCACGAGGGAGACACAGAGACCACAGCAGAGTCGGAGCAGGAAAAGAGGAAGTTTAATTTTTTCTTTCAGTTTCTATAGATTTCTAGAAATGAGACCACATTGGAAAGCTGAGGTTCAACCTCTTCAATTCCACTGGTCTGAGAAAGTGTCCATCAATTGTCCCTTCTACAGAAAGGAATGTAAACCATATAGATATTTACAAAAAACATTGCTTTGTTTACATGAAAGTGAATGAGAAAATTCTGACTCCAATTTAGAAGGCTGAAAACAGGGAGACATCTCACCCTTTTACGATTAAAAAAAATATATAAAAAATAAAATGAACAAAGTTATAAAATAAAATATGTAAAAAAAATCAATGTGTGGCTATGGAGGAATCATCGGAGTGAACATTGTCAGTTTTCACAGCAAAAGGTATGCCTAGGATGGCAAAGGCCTGCCTCCAGAGAGCAATGACATCATAGGACTTTTCTCCTGTGTGAGCAGAAGCCCACATAGCAAAGGAGAACGTGTCGATGGTGACATGCACATACTTGAGCCAGCCAAACTTGGCAACCTGGGTGACATCGGTCTGCCAAAGCTCCAAGACCTGAGGCCTCTGGGGTTAACCCCCACCGGCAAAGGTGCAGCCAGTACATGACAGTCATCACATGACTCGACAATGTTGCGAGCCTCAGCTGGTGTCAACTGAAACGGCTTCTGCAAAGTATGCGCATTTTGATGGAAATACCCATGCGATGCCTTGGCCTGTGCGAGTGTGTCAGGCTGAGGTGCTACCCATGCTGGGTTAGCCAACTTGTCAGCCCTTGCGTTACCTTCTGCTACAAAGCCTGGCAAGTTAGTGTGGCTTCATACATGCAGAACATAGTACGGGTGAACCCTGGCCTGAATGGCACACCACAAAGTCTTCAGTAAGTGAAACAAGGCAGGATTACTGACCTCCTTCAAAACTGAATACCCCAACCACTGTACAATGTTGGCTACATAGGCAGAATCCGCGACCAGACTGAAAGGTTCCTGGGAAAATTTCTCAAATGCCATGACTGCAGCCCTCAGCTCAACCAGCTGGCTGACCCATCCTCATGGCCTTCCAGAACCTGCCACTCAGATCCGTCCTTCCAGGTGACAATGGCCTTTCCTATTTTCCCTGAACTGTCAGTGAAGATGGTGGGTCCTTGCACTGGTACCTGGCTATTTTTGGGCAGCAAAGAAATCTGTGTAATTTTTGCCACTTGCAATAGCCTGTGGCTGGGCAGATGATAAGTGATCTGCCCTGAAAAGTTCTCCAGAGCACTTTGCAATGAAATACTATTTACTAAGCCCCAGTCAAATTCCTCCTGCTGTACCAGAACGATCTTTGTAGGATCTGCACCCATCAACTGCAAACACCATTGCCGGTATTTGGTTATCAACTGAGCAATCAACTCAAACAATGGAGTTGCCGTCTTCTGCAGCTGATGGGGCAGGAAAACCCATTCCAAGATGTGCAAGGGATCGGACCATTTGTCATTCCATTGGCCAATGATGCCGGTGGGATGTAAATCTGGAGTGGTGATGAACACAGTGATATCAATGGAAGGATCAATGTGGTGAACTTGGCAAGCAGAAACAGCTTGCTGAACCTCCTCCAGCACCTCACATGCTTCTGGGGTCAATGTGCCAGGTGACTTTAGATCCGAATCTCCCTTTAAGAAATGAAACAAAGGAGGCCAGTTGTGTGTTGGTCAGTCCCAAGTATGGATGTAACAAAGTGATGACACCAACCAGCTTTTGAGCATCATTCAGTGTCTCCACCGACTGCACAAATTGCACCTCCTGGTGTCGAATTGTCCATTCCAGAATTTTGACACCCAAATTGTTGTTGTACATTTTCTGGAACCACCTGCAGCCCATGAGAACCACCTGCAGCCCATGAGAATGCAAAGCATTCAACAACTGAGGCTGAATCCTCAGCAGCTTATCCTGGGTAGGCGCAGCCACCAAAATGTCATCCATATAATGATAGACGCGAGTTTCAGGGAACTGCTTGCGGACTCCAGACAAGGCTCGGGCCACATACCATTGGCAAATGGCCAGCGAATTCCACATTCCTTGGGGCAACACCTTCCAGTGATACCTCTGTGCGGGCTCAACATTGTTAATTGCTGGCACCGAGAAGGCAAATTTTGGTCTGTCATTGGGATGTAAAGGAATCGTGAAAAAACAATCCTTTAAATCCACAATGAGGACTGGCCAGTCTGCGGGAAGCATGATAGGCAATGGCATGGCAGCCTGCAATGTTCCCATGCTTTCCATCACAGCATTGACTTTTTGAGGTCTTGTAACAACCTCCATTTCCCCAACTTTTTTAAGATACAAAAAACTGGAGTGTTCCAGGGTCTGGTAGAAGGTTCCAGGTGTCCCTGCTCCAATTGTTTCTGGACCAGATTTTGAAGGGCATCTAGCCTATCTTCAGCAAGCGGCCACTGGTTTTCCCAGATGGGTTTGTCCACCAGCCACCGTAAACAAGGTGTAGGACATTCCACGCCCTTCATCACAGTGTCCCCCATCAAAAATCCATCCCGATGCACACCCCCCATGCTGCCAACACATCCCGTCCCCAGAGGTTAGAAACCGTTTCTGCCACATGAGGCCAGACCATGGCCTGCTGTCCCTCCGCGTTTGTGATCACCATGGGCTGCTGGTTCACATAACATTGCTGCATTCCTCCCAGTCCCATGACTGGCATCTCCACCTGGTTCAGATACCACTGTGGTGGCCAGGTGGCTAGGGAAAGAAAAGTCATGTCAGCGCCTGTGTCAAGAAGACCACAGAGATGGATCTCAGACGGTGTGGCACCAGGCATGGACAGTGTACACAATGTATTGGGACATTCCTTGGACAGGACAGCAGTCCAGTGGACTTGAGGTGGCCCAGTGGATTGAAAGCCACCCTCTCCTCGTGCCTGATCCTCTGTCCTGCAAACAGAAGACTTAAAGGCACAAGTTGAGCGATCTGCGTCCCTTCTGGGATAGTAAAAGGGAGGGTAGGTGTGGAAACCATGGCATAAATCCATCCAGTATAGTCAGCAGCAGTGAGTCCCAGGTGCACAATGATACCCTGAATGGTGGCACTAGACCTCCCCATAAGGAAAGCACTCATGCCATCACCCAAGGGACTGAAGCATCCAAGGGGACCCTGTGTACCTTGTCGGAGTCTATGACGACTGTTGTGGCTGTGCAGACATCAACACCTGCTGAGCCGCAGGTGCTAGATGCAAGCTGGCCAAGCAAACCTCCATCGGTTCTGGCACTGGGAGGGAAACTTGCCTTGGTGCGCTCTGTTTCATGTTTCCTGATGCCGGCAAAGGTTGGCCATTCACATGGACCATCGCCATACATACATCTGCAGTATGGTTCGATTTTCCACACTAACCACACAAAAACAAAGAAATCGTTCCCTTTGGCACCTTCTTCCTCTGCTTTCTGTTGGCCTGAACAGTCCCCTGCTATTGCTGCTTGCCCTGCAAGACTATCCAGGCCAGCTGCACAGCTGTAGCTATAGCAGCCACCTTCGTAGCCGAGATGCCTATCCGTGCACAGGTTTCCACCGTTTGAGGCACAGAAGGATCACCAGGGAGGGCCTCAATAACTTTCCTGCAATTACTATTGCATTTGCTCCTCACAAGATGCTTGAGCAAGAGCTTCCTTGCTTCAGGGTTCTCTACCTGCTTCTCTACAGAGGCAGTCAGTCTCTCTGCAAATCTTAGGAAGGATTTGTCAGGGCCTTGGACAACCTTCTCAAATGACTCCTTAGGAGAAGCCATTTCTATGGTCTGGACCAAGGCTGCCATGCCTGTCTCCTGGCATTGCTGGCACACCAGGGGAACATAGCCAACCTGCCTATTGACACCAGCATACGTGCCTGTGCCCAACAGCACATCAGTGCCAATCCCCTGCCTGGGGTAACACGGGCCCAATGAAGCATTCCGCTCCACTGCTCCGGCTTCCAATTGAGTGCATTTAGACTCAAAAATGTCAAACTCCACAGGCTGGAAAAAAAATACGAGTTAGGCTTCTGGTGTCAAATGGTGTCAGCAAAACAACATTAAAGAAGCAAAGCATCTGCATGACCTCTATAGACCCAAGACCCTATTTCCCAACCTTGTAATGAAGTTCCACCATGGCTTTCCATGACAACGGTTGATGGGTGTTTGGTGCCACACCCTGGAGCACAGGGAAAGCCTGGAATCCCCCTGACAAGGTGGCAGCACCTGCCAAATCCCGACCCGTGGGCCCCACGGGGACAGGGGCAGGCGCCTGACTGGGAGGCAACTGAGCCCCACCTGACATCACATCCCCTGTAACATCAGCACGGCCGGAGAAGCCATCCTCACAATATGGGAGGCACTGTGTGAAGGTGCAGTCAATGACTTCCTCCACTTTCTTCTGCACCTCCCTCCAGAACCAACTCTGTTCCCTTGGACGCATGGTAACTTGGCAGGGGGGAGGGTCCAAGCCGAAGAAGACCCACCAGCCCAGGGACCCCTGCCCCGAGGGATCACCGGCCTCCCAACAGCCGCGTTGCTGTTCGCACCGAATGTAAAAACCACAGCGCCTGCACCCACCGCGGCAGCGGCATCTGTGGGAGGCAGGGGCAGCAGCACTGCCCCAGCTGCCACCAGAGCTACCTCAGCCCCAGCAAGGCCTGCACCCGCCGCGGCGAAATGAAGTGAGGCCCCCAACGCGGACTCCCTCTCCCAGCGGGGGCGGTGAGCGGGGCACACGGAGGAGCGCAGTACGGCGGGTCCGCCAAATGCCCCAGCCACAGGCGCTTGCGCGGACGGCACCGGGGAAGACCTGGGCGGAGGCAGGGGTGCGACCCGCGGAGTCACATCACCGCTCCGCCCCCCGGCCCCAGCGGCCGGCACGGGTGGTGTGGGCGGGGAGGGAACCTCAGGTGGGGTGGAAAGCCACGTAGGGTCGGCTGAGCCCGGCCCTGTCCCCGCCCCGCGAACACCACCACCCGCTGTGCCCGGGGGAGGCAGCGCAGGAAAGGGGGGGTCTGGGACCGCCCCTAGAAGGGTCCCCTCTGGGACCAGGCAGCCCATAAAGGACACTGTCCCCCCCGAGCGGAGCGGGGCGGGATGGCCACCACCCAGGGGCAAATCCGACAAAGGACCAACTGAACCCCCGCCCACTGTGGCCTCCTCACCTGCGCATAGTTGACAGGCGGCGCAGACGCAGCGGCGGCCGATGCCAGCCCCTCCAGGGGCAGGATCGGCGCCGAGACATCCAATGCCGCTCCCGCCAAAGTCCGGGGGTAGGCGGTGGACACGCCACAATTCGGGCAGAGAGTTATAATCGAATCAGGACCCCACTGCGGGGGAGGGTGAGCCAAGGAGTCCGCACCGTCAGCGCTGGGAAGGCTTGGGGGGAAGGCAGCTTCCCCCCGCCCCGCCGCGTCTGTGGGAGTGGGCATGGGCGGGGCTGGCCCCACCGGCCCCACAGAGCCGCCAAGGGCCTGCGGAGCCCTGCCCTCTGGCTGGCCGAGCGGGGCCAGCGAGATAGGAGAGGACATCCCCCCCTGGGAGCCAAGATCGAAGTCAGAGAGGGATATATCCTCCATCACAGCAGCCAGTGGGCTGGCGGAGGGCCTCACCGTGCTCGGGGAACCGCGATCGAGCTCGGACGGGACCCCCGCGCCGGGCTCTAGTTCTCCCCCATCCCGCGAGGTAGGAGAGACGCTCCAAAAACTCCATGTGTCCACGGAATCGCCAGGACTAGGTGTCTGCAAACCCCTCCTAAAAAATTGTTAAAATGTTTCCATTTTTAAAAAAACCTCGCCATATCGGCATTCCACTTGGGAGAGAGGGATTCCCGGAGAACCCCCCCCCACGAGCGACCACGCCTCCCCAGAGAACGCATCCTCGGGTGTAGAAAAACATCCCTGTCCCTGTTCCGTCCCGAAAAGATACAGCATCTCAAATTCCACTGGCGCAATAGAAGCACGCCTCTCCTGCAGGAGATCTTCCCATATCTCCATCACCAACAAATGCTCCTCAGAAACCAGAGAAGTTGCCATATCTACCAAAACTGCAGGCAAATGCTGCAAACTACAAAAAACCCCACAGGGTTTTTTTTCAGACTTCACCACAACTGTTCCTAGAAACGCGGTGGTCATCAGATAACACACTACCGTCACAAGAGACGCAAACACCACAGCTGAGTCGAGGTGGGAGAAGAGAGAGTTTAATTTTCACTTTCAGTTTACATAGATTTCTAGAAATGAGACCACATTGAAAGACTGAGGTTCAACCTCTTCACTTCCACTGGTCTGAGAAAGTGTCCATCAATTGTCCCTCCTAAAGAGAAGAATGTAAACAATATAGACAGTTATGAAAACACTGCTTTGTTTACATGAAAATCCATGAGAAACTCTGACTCCAAACCACAAGGCTGAAAAACAGGGCGACATTCTTTGAGCAGCTGGTGTGAGCCAAGGCACCGACAGCATGCAGGGAGCTTTCTAGATGGAGTAGCACTGTGCTCCATATCCTGGCTGTGACTGAAGGTGAAAAGTCATCACCTGTCTAGCCTGGATAGATGCTGGACAAATGGAGCCAGCAGGAGAGATCCATCCCAGCAAAGCAGAGCTACAGGCAGCCCCTACAGAAGTACAGGCTCCAGCCAGGGGCTGCTGAGGAAGCTTTGCTCTCTGCATGAAATGGGGAAGGCACGGAAAATCAACCTCACTGGCCCAGTAGATCTGAACAAACCTGATGAGGCCTGGGGATGCAGGGATCGCATATTTGTGCTTGTACCCCACTGTTCCCATGACTAGTGCAACAGAAGGCAGAGGTGTCTGCTCAGGACCGGCCTCAAGTTCTTTACTGCCTGTCAAGTGATCCCTACTGGCCCTTCCTGGTGCATGGTGGTAACAAGCCATCCATCAACTGGGACAGCCCTCAGCAATCAAACGAATCTCCTGAGGGAAAATCAATGGAATAGGCTCCCTTCACCATGCAGTGAAGCAGCATATATGCTGCATGCTTCTTTTTGTGCTGTCACAAGAACTGTTAGAGAGGAAAAGGTTAGATTTTAAACTCCTTGCAGAATCAGGCCAATCCCAGAAGCTGCCTTCCAGACCTGTTAGATGCTTTGATAGGGACTCAATTTTGTCAAAGCTGTATCTCTGGCAGATACTTTCTCCTCAGAGAGGGCTGAAGGCAAATATGCAGAGATGTTCCAACATCTCTGATTGAATCAAAAACCAATAGTGTTTTGGAAAATGTGACTTAGATTAGTTAGAAGACAAGCTGGCAGAAACAGATTGAATTCTAGCTCTTATTTTCCAAATTCAACTTTCCTCTGAATGTAAACACTCCATTTAGCTGCACTAAATATGCACATTGTTCAAGTTGTGGTTGAGGGTTATGTTTGCTTAAGACAGTTTTATCACTCTGTAGTGAACAATTGATTTTCTATAAATCTTGAAAAATAATTAATTTAAATAAAATATAATACTTTTCAATACTGTCTTAATATTTTGAACAACATACCTGAATGGAGGGAGTAGTTGCTTCATTGCTACTGATCTCCTAGATCAACTTGTGTAAACTGTAGATTTTGAAAGGAAGGAATGTTCAGCCAAAGTTTTCTGAAAGATTTAGGCTGACATGAGAACTTTTGCAGCCCGATCTTGCTTGTTCAGAAATTAACAGAAACCCATGCTCTCCTGATGTTGATAAGGGCAGTAGAACAGAACATCATTTACTCTTATGAAGGACAGTGGAACACAATAGCACAGCTTTGGAGAAACAAATAAAGGATGTAAATTGGGGAAAGAGAAGTCAGGCAGGCAACAAATTGCAAGCAGGATGCCAGCTCAGGTCCACAAGGCTGACAAAACAGAAGTTATGCAAAACAACAATATTGTCCTTACTCAAAAGTGGGAGTTGAGGAACAGCCACCTAAAATGGACACCAGAAGTTGAAGATGGACCACAAAGAAACATATAAGGACTTCTGATAAGATGTGCGACTATGTAAAATAAAGCCAAGGAAGTTGGGATAGCTAATGGATATGTAATCAGTGTGCATGATAAAATCCCTGTTCACCCAACAGTCTTCAAACTAGAAGAAGGATCCCCCGCTGGAAGACCAGTGCACTACCATAAAGAATGCCTGCATCTAACACTCAAAACTGTGTTACAAAGTTTCTATCCAGCAGATTTCAGAATCAGTGGGAAGTCAGCTGGCCCATCCAGGGCCTCATCAGCCCCATCCACTTGGAGCCTTGGCCCAGAGCCAAGTGACGACACTTGGCTGGACTGAATGACTCCAAAAGCATTGAGGGATCCCAGCCTGAACTGCCTGTACAGCCAGAAAGCCATCTGCTTCCCAGCCCTCATCCATGCTTGCATGGTGGTTTTTGCCACATTGGATGCTCAACACCTCGGTGTATAGTTCTGCATGTCATTGCCAACAGCACCACTTTTCTTCTATGGTGACCAACAGCTGGTCTGAAGGCCTCACAATTATAATTAATCCCTTTTTTATAACTGAAAGGCAACTAATTAGTACCTTTTTATAACTGAAAGGCAACTATAAGTACCTTGATTATATAACTTGACCAGTGTGGACTGTTGGAGAGCAGGCCTAGGCTGTTGTGGACATGAACAGCCATTGGCTGGTTGGCCAGGTGGCAACTGGTTGGGCCAATAGAGATTGATCAAACAGACCTTCAGATCTATATAAGGAGAAAAGGACTCAATAAAAGTTGCCCGTTGTGCATGAACCCGGTGTGTCTTGTCGCTTGTCTGTCTCCCAAACTGCAACATTTTTCAGTGTCTTCCTGGAGAAAAATAGAAACTAAGACTTTCTGGGAGAACTGCAGAAAAAAAAGACACACGTTGGTCAAAAACACATGGGGAGGTGGTGGTGTTAGCGCAAATGCTGCTGCCTTTTGTAGGGTCCTGAAGTGCTGTTATGCAGCATGGACACAGATGAAATTATCATGGAATTACCACGGGATCCCTAAGTTTGGAAAAGCCCTATGACACCATCGAGTCCAGTCATTAACTGAGCACTGCCTGGGCCACCACTGAATCATGTCCCCCTGTTGAGCAACTCATTCAGTGCAGCAGCTGGCAGTGCAGCTGCAGTGACAGCTGCAAATTGAGCTTGAACAGCTGACCCTGTGCATAACAAAAGACACTGGACCTGTGGCCCAGCCAGGTGCTCAGACACTGCAAGAGCTGAGGGCTATGGAGGAAAAGCCGAGACTTGCGTGAGCTTGGACTGCGAGGGGATAAAAGCCCAGGACTCTTTTGTTGGGGCTACTCCATGGAGGCACCAGCTCAAACTGTTTCTGTGTTACTGTGTCAGGAATAAAGGGCTTTATGGAACAAGACATCTGAGACCCCCATGGAAAACCTGGGGTCAAACTGGTGAGGAAAGCTGGTCTGCCTGTGAGAGTGGGGCGTGCAGGGAGTCAAGCAGGGCACTCCTAGGCCCACTGGAGCTGCTGCTGCAAAAGGGGCTTCAGTCCCAGCAGTTAAAGTCACTGGTGGTGGAAGGAAGAGTGTTTGCCAGAGAGTTTTGGAAATGGTCAGACAGGGAAGTTTCCTTAACGTCCAACTGCCACATCCACACACTTCCAGGAGTGGTGACTCCAGCACTTCCCAGGGCAGCCTGTTCCAATGCCTGACTACCCTTTTAGTGAAGAAATTTTCCTTGATATCAAATCTAATCCTCCCTTGGAAGAAACTTGGGGCCACTTCTTCTTATCCTGTCAGTTGTTGCTGGAGAGAAGAGCCTGGCTCTACCCTACTGTCAGGGAGTTGCAGAGTCTGACCTGAGCCTCCTTTTCTCCAGGCTGACCCCTTCCAGCTTCCTCAGCCACTACTCAAGATCTTGTGCTGCAAACCCTTTTTCAGCTGTGTTGCCCTTCTCTGGATATGCTCCAGCACCTAATCCACGTGGACAGCAAGGACTGTGGGGACCAGCCACACCAGAGAGCCTAAAA
Organism: Cettia cetti; assembly: GCA_013401135.1. NCBI lineage: Eukaryota > Metazoa > Chordata > Aves > Passeriformes > Sylviidae > Cettia > Cettia cetti. The sequence goes on along the minus strand of VZUI01095861.1, from coordinate 982 downwards.
GCAGCTTCCTGGGTGGGAGAGCCAGTGCAATGATTTAGTCTTGTGGCATAATCCCTAAAAATGTAAGCAAAAGTATTGATGCTTCTGCTTATAGTGCCTGCACACATCCACACTTACCCCTCTTCCTTCCTCTCTAGCTCCTGGCAGCCCAGGCCATAGGAGCCTCAAAGGTATTATGAAGAGCTGGAATTATGCTTGGTCTTCTGCAAGAAGCGGCAGACAGTACTTGGTATGTTTCCCTTTAATGACTTTTATATGAAAAAGTATCCATATGAAACAAAAGTTAAAAATATGTAATTCAAAACTTTATTGTTCAATTAGAATAAAGTTGATGGGGTGTAATACACATTGTAGGGGTCTGCCCAAGGGACAAGCTACTTATAAGCCAAAGTCCATGTCTTGGGTTGTGGAACCAAAAAAGTGTATTCTATTTCATCTGTTGAAAGCAGTTGGGGAAATGTGTTTTTTTCTTTCTCTCTTGTAAGGGGGAGGGGGGTGGATGCTTTCTAATAATGGCCCAGCTGTTAAAACCGGGTGGGGTAGTGTTTCTTATCTCTTTCATCACTCATTCCCTCCCCCACGGGGATATCTGCTGATAATGGCCCATTAAGGCTCACCAATCACATGACACATTACATCATCCCCTTGTGAGATGCTCCACCCAGTGCTGGGGTGGAGCCCAGACTTCCTACCTGGATAAAAGGAAGAGGGAAAACACCAGAGTTCAGTCCTACGCTGGATTCCTCAGAGGAAGGTTGGACCCATTTCACCATCACTGGACTTTTCTATGGGATCATCTATACTCCACAGAACCGCATCTGTTACTCCAGAAGGATTCATCTGGACTGCTTCTAACACCCTGACCAACAGGGTGTCAGGTCACATCCCTGACTCTGTCAGGGTTTTTTTTAGTTTTTTTTCCTGTTTGTTTTGTTTGCTTGTCTTTCTGTACTACTACATTTGTTTATTTTAATATTCCTAG